>VMDO01003668.1:87356-138822 GCA_007922755.1 Pedetes capensis
AAAAAAAAAGAATATATAACTTCCAAGCTGATTCTATAGAATTCTCAAATGATCAAATAATCTTGTTGTTAGGTGCCGTCAAGTCGGGTGCGACTCATAATGACACTATGTCCAACAGAGTGAAACACTTCCTGACACTGTGCCACACCCAGCACTATGTCAGTACTTCTCTGCTATTCATAGGGTTTTCAATGGCTGTTTCACAAATGGGCTGCCATGTCCTTCTCCCAATTTTGGGGTGTTGGGGATGGAACCCAGGGCCTCAGATAGTGCAGAGCAGCACTCCACCAACTGAAGCAAACTCCAGCCTTCATGTCTATTAGGGTTAAAATTACCTTCTTAGCTGTATTATGGTTTAAATATGAAATGTCCTCCAGGGGCTCATGTACTGGGGTCTTTGGCAAGTGATGGAATCCTGAGGGCTCTGATCTAACCAATGGATTAATCCTTTGATGGATTCACAATACAATGGCATTGTTGGGAGGCGGTGAAGGGTAGGAAGTAGGGCCTGGCTGGAGAAAGCAGGTAACTGGGGGCGTGTCCTGGGAAGATGTATCTTGTTCCCATCCCTTCTCTTTTCTGCACTCTGGCCATAATGAAGTGAGCAACTTTGTCCTTCTACCCTAGCTGCCACAATGCTCCGCCTCCCCTCAGCTACAGTGATGGCCTGAAACCTCTGAAACCATGAGCCAAAATAAATCTTTTTCCTCATAAACTCTTGCTCTCAGGTATTTGTCACAGTGACGAAAAGCCTAATGCAAGTTGCTGTAACAAAATGTCACAAGACTGGGTGGCTTAATTTCTTGCAGTTCTCAGGGCAGGCGGGCTGATTTGGTTTTCCAGTGAGAGGTGCCTCCTGGGCTGCAGACAGGTGCCCTTCTCTCTATGTCCTCACAGGAACATTTTAAGTTTTCAGTGTTGGGGCTGGAACCCAGGGTTTTGTGGATACTGGGCAAGTGCTCTACCACTGAGCTACATTTCTAGCCCACAGGGCACTTCTTATAAGCACACTAAGGCCATCACAGAGACCTGCCCTCATTAACTCATCCAAACCTCCTGAAGGTCTTACCTCCTAATTCCAGGGCGTTGAAGGTTAGGGCTCCAACATATAGATTTTGGGGGTGTTTAGCCTACTCTGGGCCTGTGGTGAGGTCTCAAGCTCATCATGGTGGGAGAACTTGGTGTTGTAAAAAGCCACTTACTTCTTAGGGTGCGGCCCCAGGGACCTGAAACCTCCCACTAGGCCCCAGCTCCTAAAGGTTCCACCACCTTCCAATAGTGCACAGCTGGGGGCCAAGCATTTGAATACGTGGACTTTTAGGGGACATTCCAGATCCAAACTATAGTACTCAGCAATTTCAGTTTTGGAAATGTATCTTGCAGAAATCAAAGCAGCCAAATGTCAGAATATAAGAACTATGGTATTTACTATGGGTGTGTTGGTTATAGCATTGGAAATCACCCAACTGTCCATAGATGGGGTGAGAAAATTAATGTACTTCTAGGTTAAGGAACAATGTGCAACTCCTGAACGTGACAAATTAGAAAAATGGTGCCCGTGACATATTGTGAAGTTTTAAAAGAATATCGTAGAATAATATGCATAGTAACACTATCTCTGTATGAAAGAAAACCCTGTGTCTTTGTGTGTGTTTGTTTGCATGGCCCTGGGGCCTCACATACACTTTGCAAGTACTCTACCATGGAGCTGCATCCCTAACCCCTTTAATATGGAGACAAGGTCTCCATAAATTATGCAGGCTGCTTCTGGCCTTGAACTTGTGATCCTCCTGCCTCTGCCTCTGGAGTCCCTGGGATTACAGGTGTGAACCACAGAGCCCCATTGAGAGCCCTCTTTTGAATAACCTGCTCAGCAGTCTCAGGGAGAGGGGATGAGATTAGGGGCAGACCATTATTTTTTAAAAGAAAATGTATAGACGATCTGATGTAAAATGCGTATCTATGCCTCAGCTATTTTATTAAACTCTTAGTGGTGATCAGTAAAGAAATCTTCCTTGATTAAGAGAAAACCCCATTTCAAGTTTTTCTGCTGGCCTCCCATTCTCATCTTCAGGGCAAAATAGTTCCACAGGTTCACTCTAGCTGGTGCCTGAAATGAAGATGTCAAAATGTCCCCTATGGAAGTATCTGTTTCCAGTCAGCCATCCACATGGAGGACAAAATGGGGTAGCTGTTTTTAAATGGAGGAGACGGTGACACCACAATTGTGCAGCCCCCGCTAGTTCCAGCCCTTGGTGGGAGATGCCCGCAGACTCCGCAGCTTCTGAGGGAGGGAGGTGTTAGGAGGCCCTCAGCCCGCACTTAGCCCAGCAGCCACTTCTTAGGAATATTGATCAAAAGTGCTCACCTCGGCCATCCAAGGAGCATAATGCAGCCGGTGAGTATTCATGGGAAAAAGCTTTTCTTGGTCAGGCTATTTTCCGAAGTCAAAAAGATCCTTTCAGGATCTATAATAGCCCGTCCCTGTGCACGTCACACCCTCAGTGAAAAGCACACTCCAATTTTCAGACCCCTAGGACCCCACGCAAAGGAGGAGCTGAGAAGCAGGACCTATTCATATGAAATATTCTATGTCAAACCAGATAGGCATTTTGACCCTGGGGGTGGGGGTGGCACATAAATGGAAGATTAAAAATTATACCTGAACACACACAAAGGGGATTTGTCCCAGAGATCATTTGTGCATTTATTCTTTCTTTCTTAATGTTTTAAATAGAATTTTCAGGCACACACATAATGTAGTCTGATGTTGAAGGCAGTATATCTAGGTGTGAATAGAAAACAGTCTGACCAATGTTTTTCATGTCTGGTACGGTACTAAAGGGAGGATGCTAACCTGACTTCCTATATTTTCTGACATTGGTTCTGTAAAAGCCAGAATATACCAGACACGTGTGTGCAGACACAGACAGACACACACAGACATACACACACACACACACACACACACAGATTTTTAATTTTTTTATTTTTGGCTGTGCTGGGGATCAAACCCAGGACCTGCTGCTGAATGGAGGTGTCACCAAGAACTGGAAACGAGGAGCCCCACTCTGTAGCTCTGTGAAAGTCCATGAACCAAGCCTTTTAGGCCTCAGTGTTTGTAGCTGGTGAAGGAGGTGGCAGGAGTGTGGGGCACGACTTTTCCTGCTGCAGCACTGTGCCGTGAGTAAACCAAGTAATATGCAGGGATAAGGTTTACTTCGTGTTCCATTTCCATGACCTTCAGTTTAGGGTTTGAAAAGTGAAATGCAATTAAAACTACGTCCACTTATAGAAAGAAGAGCAAATGATAATGGTACTCCTTGGCATAGATGGCTCAATAAATCAAAGAGGCCTCAATTTGGTTTATACACATGGTGCCACAACACACAGGCAAATGTGCACAGACATGAACAAATACAGATGTCTGTGTCCTCCTGCTGGGAGATGTACTTTATAGCAGGAAACAGAAATAACTGGGGCATTTTCCCTCCACACTCAGAGAATTATGCTATCGCCTGAGTGTACCTTAAGAATATTCTTTCTTTAAATCCTAGCACCTGGTAAAAAGCAAGAGAGCCCCATGGCAGCACTGCTAGTAGCAGTGGGCTTTCTGGGACCACTGGAAGCTGGATTCTCTTTGGAATTCTGCTGAGGGTCTTGCATGATGTGGCCTGAGACTGACAAGTGATTTTGAAGATGGCCCGATTACTTACAGGAAGTGTGATGGCCTGGGATGCCCCTCCCGTTCTTTGTGCTATAAATAATAACCTTCTTTATGAGACATTCATAACGGTATTCTTTGAATTTCAAATGTCCATTTCCAGATCTGAAAAGTATCCCAAAATTATCCCGGAGGGAAGGTCCCTGGGAATTGTGCAGGGCCATCTGCCAAGCTGCATTGTTCGTGAGGGGCAGGAGCCCAGCTCCAAGGAGCAGCTGTAGAGCAGCAAGCTGCCTTCAGGGACATCTTTGAGGCCTTAGCTCAGCTAGGCAGCTCGTGTGCGGTGGGGGTGGGGGTGGGCTGAGGGCTTCCCAGAGCACCGCAGACCACTGACCACAGGGGGCGGGCCCAGCTCCCCAGCCCAACTCTCTGCAATCCATCCTCTGGATCACTTTGAGGAATGCAGACACAGTGGTTCTACCCTGCTGGGTCAGAATTTGGGTGGGAGGACAGGGCATGATTCCAAAACATATTTAGGAAGCTCCTTAAATGAAGCTGATGCACAAGGTCAGGAACCCCTCTTCTGGGCCACGGAGCTCTAACACTTCACAGTAAGGAAGGAAGTATTCAAGGCAGGCCATAGCTGCATGCAAGCTCTGTTACCAGGCAAAACCCAGAAGCAAACAAAAACCACAAAACAACAACAAAGACACTCAAAATAACAGGAAAGAAAAAGGCAAATTGATTGGCCCAGGCTCTATTTGACCCCTGGGAACACTTTCAATGGCCTAGGTCACTGGCATGTTTTGCCAGTAACAGGTACCCAACAACTATTTACTAAAGGGACAAGTAAATGATTTTACAAATTTTATTGTCCAATGTCCTGAGAGTTCACTGATGCCCATAGCATAGAGTGGCCAGGGTGCTGGCCGAGGCCACTGGCCAGGCTGTAGGGTGATGGCTGGAAGCCTGAAGTAGGGCCATCAACCTGGATTCGGCCATGTGGGCAGGAGGCCAGATTATGCCTTGTCTATCACCTGTTTACATTTACTGATGAAGATCAAAGAACACAGCCTTCAGTATGGGTTGTGACTAAACATCAACAAAACAAAAATACTTATGACTGGGTCAGTATGCAACTTCACAATAAATGGAGAAAGGATTGAGGTTGTCCAAGATGTGGCAAAAGATCTCTTTAGAGTATTGAAAAATAAAGATGTCACATTGAAGACGAAGGTGTGCCTGACTCATGCCATGGTATTTTCTGTTGCATCATATGATTATGAAAGCTGGACATTGAACAAGGGAGACAGGAAAAGAATTGATGCTTTTGAATTATGGTGTTGGAAATGAATATTGAACATAGCAGAGACCGCCAAAAGAACCAACAGATCTGTCCTAGAAGAAGTACAACCAGAGTGCTCCTTGGAAGCAAGGATGGCCAGATTGTGTCTGACATATTTCGATCATGTAGTCAGGAGAGACCAATCCCTGGAGAAGGACATCATGTTTGGGAGAGTGGCAGGTCAACGGAAAAGAGGAAAACCCTCCATCAGATGGATTGACACAGTGTCTACAACAATGGGCTTAAACATAAATAAGATCATGTGCCTGGCACAGAATTGGGAAGTGTTTCGATCTGATGTACATAGGGTCGCTATGAGTCAGACTCGACTTGATGGCACCTAACAACATCACCTGTTCACAAAGATAAGCCCTTAAATACTCTGGCTCACCAGGGGCAGGGCCCTAGAGTGTTAGAAAGTGGCTAGTTAATTGATGGGGCCATCCTGGAGAGACAGAGCAAGGAGCAAAGCTTACTGTGCATGCCGCTTGATACCAAGCTCAGTGGCAAGTGATCCCCAGCCCAGCCCCAACACCAGGAAGAGAGGCCTGGCTCACATGAGTGAGGAGCAGCCTACTTGGATGCGGATCCTCGGGTGGCTGGAGTGTACCCTTCCACATCATGAGCTGTGAGGTTGGCTTAATGCACACATGTGTGAATGTCCCTGGACAGGGACCAGCTACCACATGGGAAAGAATTTTAGGCTCTAGTGGAAAAAAAAAAAAAAAAAGCTGCCGAACAACTTAGTCCAATAAAAATGCAAACCAGCTTTTTATTAGATGTCAAGATAAACTTTATTTCCCTATAAACTATGAGAATGACAGAAACGTACTGCACCTAAGTGCTGGGCGTCCGCTTTATTAGACCATCACGGGAAATCAGAACAGAAGAGGAAAAGGGGGAGCTGGAGCGCCAAGCTGTCCCGTGGGCGGAGCTGTGCTTTCCCAGGCAGGGTTGCCAGTGCGGAGTGTGTCTGGCACGAGTGCGCACTCCCGCAAAGATGGCTTAGTGGCCCAGGTCTCCCCCACCTGAGGACGATGCTAGATGTGCAGCATTGGGAAGATTAAATAACAAGAGACAACAAGAATCAAATGACACACTATAACTTACTGTTTTTATCAAATTTTCCCTATTTACACGTACTAAACATTGTAGAAAAACATTCATTAATGTGCATGTCACACTTGGTGCCACTACGAGGATGGCTGTTTCATGTTAAGTTTCCTTTGGGATGCGGACATCACCCTTCAGTAGACACAAAGTAGCACAGCTACACTGGGACATCCCAGTAAGTTTGAAAGGACTCATCAAACCTCCACTTGATACAAAAGTAACAAGTCAGTGGCTAAGGGAAGTGACACCTGAGGAAGACCAGGAAGCTTGGACTTGCATGGCTGTCTGGATCTCTTTTATAAGGCGAAGGGTCCCATCAATCAACCCACATGACAAAGTCAAGGGTCCCCGCACCTCATGGCTGGTGAACACGCATGTGATAATTACTCACCTAGGCTAAATTTCATTCCTCTGTCTGCTGAAGTTGTGGTCATTTTTAAAAAGTCATCATTTTATGGGAATACTCTTTTTTTTTTTTTTAAAGTACAAAAGTCTAATCAGTGAGACCATTAACATCAGCTTCACTCCACAGGGACATCCAGAAATCAGCATGCAGGAAAATGAGGGAACTGGATAGGACTGTGTGAGGCCAGTGAGTTTCATCACACTTTGGGCCAATTAGGGCCACTTTTATTTACAAATGACTGGCCTCAGCACTGTGGCTCAGGAGGGTCTTTACTGGATGAATGACCCTCGGCAATTTTGCTAAAAGGCATTCATTACAAAAATTCAATATTTGCTTTTCTAACTGGGAAAGAAAAAAAAAAGGAAAGAAAAATCCTTGATCATTTCAATTTTCCACCCCAAATAACAAGAACGACTAAGTCCACGTGATTCCAAGCAAACATGGTTGCTAGATTCCCGGTGCCCTGATTCCAAATCTCCAAGCCAGAGCTGTCACTGAGAACAGGAGGAAAAACAAAACCAAACAAAACACCCCAGTCACAAACTGTTTGCTGTCACCTGGGGTCACGGAAGTGCAAGCTATCTGCTACCTACAACTGAAGTCCCAGCTCTAATGTTGGGAGAACTGGTGTGTGGAGTCAAAACGAAATCACGGAGCAAAGGTCCAGGAGAGTGAAATTTACTTTCAGGGGCCGGGGATGTGGCTCAGTGGCAGAGCCCTGGGTCCCATCCCCAGCATGGCATTAAAAACAAAAAGAAAACCAGAAAAGACTTCCAAATCCTGACATGTCTCTTCTACTAGGAATAGCTAGGAATGCTACCAGCACCAGGGGTTGCTGGAGGCTTTGTGAAGACAAAACGCTCTCCAGGAAGCTCCTTGCTGCCTGAATGCTACAGGGGCCCCAGGAGCCTAGGAACAGGCCATGTGCTTCCTACAGGAAGGAGGCTGGCGCTTGTAAACATGAAATGAAGCAGGTCAACAACATTCACAAAGTTGAGCAACGCTGGCCAAATCATGCTGACCAGAAAACTCAAACTGCTATAAGAAAAAGAAAAAATGTGTGGTGTGTGTGTGTGTGTGTGTGAGAGAGAGAGAGAGAGAGAGAGAGAGAGAGAGAGAGAGAGAGAGAGAGAGAGAGAGAGATGAAGAGAAGAGAGAGAGGAGGGAGAAGGGAGAGGAGAGAGAGAGACAGAGGGACAGAGAAAGAGAGAGAGAAGAGAACAGGAATCAAGGCACCTGCAGACATGCAGGGAAATGCCACACTGTCTCGTCACCCTTGCCATTGCATTAAGCTCCCAGAAAGTGACTGCCCTGGGCCCTGAGGAAACAGCCTGAGGCGATGAATATCCTTCTATTTTGGAATGTGCCTTGTTCTCATTTCTTCAGCTCTCTTGGTGCTTCTGCCCTGTGGGCCTGGGCCTCAAACCTGCCTGGGACCAATATAAAGCAGACAGATTCTCCCTACAACTGAGAGGCCCACCCTTCTGGGATGGCGGATGTCCTCCGCCTTCCTCACTCGTCCTAAGGGGGAGTCTGGTTTCTTGGCTGCCCTGTCTCCCAAGCAAGGTCAATATCAGCCAAAGCAATTCAATAACTGATGGATGGGCTGGCTCCTTGGGAAGACAGTAGCTCTGTGGCCAGTAGCCTCCATCCCAGTGCTTGTTTAGGTTGTGGCTGACCACACAAGCCGAGGCTAACTAGCAAGTGTGTGCAAGAGTAGAGGGCAGGGGAAGGTGAGCAGGGCCCCCCATAAGCTCGCCTGCCCAGTCCAGGCCCACTCAGGGCTGCCTTACATGTGCTGCGGGCCCCATGGGCTGTGTACTGTGCAGTGGTCTCAGGGCAAGGGCTGTGCAGTGGGTCATGGCCTCTGTGCCCTCCTTGGGGAGTGGAGCAAAGCCTGAGCTCTGACACAGCCCCAGGGCCTGTGCAGAGACTCAGGAGAGCTACACAGCCCTCCCCATAAGTGGGACTGATTCCTTGGTTGCTGGGTCGCAGGGTCTTTCTTCCCAGCGAAGGAGCTGGAAGCCCAGAGAGAAGGCAGGACTTTTTGTTGTCTCTCCTCCCTCCCTCCCTTTTTTCCTTCCTCCATCCCTCCCTCCCTCTCCCACTACATTCTTTCCTCCTTTCTTTATTAACAGACCCAACACATCTTCCTTGGAGCCAAATGGGTTAAAAATATGGATTAAATCCCCTACTTGGAATCTGTCACCTTAAAACTCAGTGTGACAAGAACCATTTCTAAGGCCTGTCTTGGCCCTCCCTGAGCAAAAGACAGAAGGGAGATTGTGGGAGAAGCATTCGGGGTTGTGGGACGCTCCTGTCTCTACCGGCACCCGGAGCTGGCACCCGCCTTTCATGTTGATGTGGGTGGGGCTATGCTGTGCTGAGGCTGGGAACTCCTCGTGTCCTGAAGGACAAGACCTTGTATTTCTAGAAATTTCTGAGTGTTCTGGGGTGGGAGTTTTGCTGTCATGGGCTGGAGACCTCGGGGTGGTCAGGAGAACCTCTGCAGCCAGTGGGCTCAGGTACCAGGTTGACATAGACTCGTGAAACTTCTCCTGGGCAAGGTACCCCGGGGAGAGCCAATTTCCATGATGATGAAATTCAGGAGTCAACTAGAAATCCCAACATAAGAAGAACCAGCAGAATCGACACAGAGGAGACTCCTCAAATGGCTGTTTTGCTGGCCCCTCTAGGAATTGTGTCTGGGCGTACAAATGAGAAAGAACATCTTGGGATACAGACAACAGTGACACTCTGCCCCTCCCTGAAGGCCCCCCGGTCTCTGCCTGCTGTGCTTTGCCCATGAGATAGTGGGTTTGCCTCTGGTCGTGGGTGACTTCTTTTCTTCTTTGGAAGCCCAAGGTTTGTGAGGTTCCAGGACAAGATGGCAGAGGCTTCTGAAAGTTCCCTGTGCACCAGCTTCAGGTTCCACCTGACTTCGCAGGCCCAGTAAGGAGGAGGCTGCTGCAGGCACTGGCACAGCCACAGGGCCTTCTGGAGTCTCTGGATTTGGGGACTCAGGGGAGGGTGGGGGGTCTGCTCCGTCAACTTCACACCGAGGGCTCCACACTCAGGCTGGAGGCCAAGGCGCCTGCAAAGAAAGCAGAGAAAGGCCAAGTCACACACTCAATGAAGCTGTGGGTCTAGGTTTAAGGGAAGATTTGTGAGGCTTAGAAGAAAGGGTACTTGGTCCCCCAGGAAGAGGGTTTGACACCCCCGTCCATTCTGTGTCCCCCACCCTCAGTGTGCTTGCAAATATGTTTGTTGCATGAACCGACAAATGAATGACTTTCCTCCTACTCTCTGTCCTGGGCTTTCTGGCAGCATAAAAGCTATGAATCTTTTTGGAATAAACTCAGCCTTTCTTGCTAACCCAGAGGTAAAGAATAAAGAGCAAAGGCATCTGATTACAGCAGAAGGGAGGGACAGCCATGAAGCAGCATTGACCAGATGCAGTGAAAGAGCCAGCAGAATGTCCTGGGATGCTTGTGCATCCCTCTTGGTGTTACCAGGATCTGCATGTGTTTGCATATTGGTATTTTACACGAGTTACTACTCTATTACTCCCCAAAGGGCCGAAGGCTAGAGGTCAGGCCTAAATTGCTTGTCTGAATGAGTCCAGATGAGCATACAGCTATTTAGCACTAGAGGGAAAAAGAACTAAAATTAAAACCTGCAGATCTGCACCCTTCCTTCCCCAGGGCACTGCCTGGGCTCAGAGGAATACAGGAATGCCTGCTGCAACACCCAGCCACTCTTGCCAGTGGGGCTCGGTCTCCCCCAGGACCATTCTACGAATGAGAGGATCATTTCATCACCCTTCCCCTTGTTGAGTGTTTTCCAATCCTGTTGTGGCACACCCCAGGCTTCCCTGATGGGCCTCTGCTTAGAACGAGCCTCCAAAGCAGGGGAGGAAGACCCTCCTCCCCACAGGCTTCACTCCCAAGGCTTTGGCCTTTGAAATTACTATTATTGTTGGCCTTTGAGGTTAATAACTAGGCTATTTCATTCATAAATAGCACCTTTTTTCATCTTCTGACCTTACTGTTTCTAAGGAAGAGCATCTGAAATCAATACTCACAAACCTGCTTGGACCTGTGGAGGCAATGGGGCCCCACTGCCCTGAGATTCTGTACCTCAGACTGTGAGGGCAGGGGCTCTGCTGCACCCTCCCGTCTTCTAGCCTCGGCAAGATCAGGTGGGTAAAGGCGTTGTGGGACTCTTGCCTGTTTTCCACTTTGAAAACAGGCTGCCAGGGCTGGGGTGCAGCTCCGTGGTAGAGCACTTGCCTGCCAGGCCCCAGGCCCTGGGCTCAACCCTCAGCACCACAAAACCCAAAGCACCAGGTTGCTTTGGACGAAGGCGGCAAAGCTCGCCTGTCAACAGGATAGAGAGGCCCTGTCTGGTCACTGCTCCGCCCTCGTCACTGTGGTGGGCCTGTGCATCTGGCTCAGGGAGAGGGGCAGCAGAGGAAACACATCTGATTCCATCCCAGGTAGTATTCCAGCTTGGAATGCCACCCAGCTCTGCTGGAATCAGATCACTTCACCCAAGGAAGGAAAAAAAAATCAATGAAAGAATAAAGTGATGTTTGTGAAAGAGTGAACTTTTGCTAATTCTGGGCCAGAAGTCAAACATTTTAGCCAGGGAGGACAAAGAAGGCTGCACCTTGTGCTCCTGCGGCTGCACAGGCGACAGCTCAGGCCAGTTCCTGCCAAGCCCACCAAGCTGGCTGCACAAAGCCCTGACACCAAGGGCCTATGTATCTGCAAGTATGGACCTTGTAGCTGGGGGAGAGGCCAAGGCCAGCCTGGAGCCAGGTGGACCAGCACTACATGCTCCACGAATTCCCTTGGTCCCCACCTCTGAGCTCTTGCACCCCCAGCCTGCCATGGCTCTCATGTGCCCGCTGTGCCCCATGATGGATGGGCCCGCGGCAGCTGCAGAGTGAGAGGCTGGCCCCAGAGGGGAAGGGCTGCCTTCCCAACATGATCATCCACTCGCAAGCTGCTGGTGGTGCTGCCCTGGCCTGGCCTCTTCCCGGTGATAGAAGCTGGGGGCCTATTCAAAGAGCCCTGGTGCCCCACTTCACCTCAGCTGTGTCAGGCACAGGAAGACATCGAAGGATAAGTGGCCTCTCAAGTAGGAGCCTGAGCACCAAATCCTGGGGCTGGGAGGGGAGCGTACAGCCTGCTCCGCCCTGTCCTGACTGAGCCCTGGGCTTGGGGTTCCTACCGCTGCTGGGGGCTGATGGTAGTAGGCTCAATTTGGGCCACAGCTCGGCTGAGAGGAAGACAGAAAGTTGGCTGCAGGGTGGGCTCCTGCTCTAGTGGGCAGGGGTAACCGCCCTGCAGGGTGGACAAGGCCGTGCTCTAGACCCAGCAGTGCTACCACCCTGGCACACAGGCAGGCAGTGTCCGGCATTTGTGTCATGCATCCATGAGGGGGCACGTGGCCGGAAACAACCTGTTTCTCCTCAATGTGGGCTTATAGTCATCACGATCAAGTCTGCTCCCGCCAGGCCAAGGAGAGGGTTTTTACTCAGACATGCGAAGGTGGCTACCATCCATCAGAGCGCTTGGGACTGGGCTCATACTCTAGACACAGGATGGACAGGTGAGGCTGGCTTGGCCTCTGGGTCCTAAGCTGCCATCCCCTGGGTTCTAAGCCCTCTGCACTCCCCCAGCTTCTGTCTGCTTCTCCTCTCCCAGCCTCCCAGCTCTTCCATTCAGCAGCAGCCTCCACCGCCTGCCCTCCCACACAGAGGCTTCCATTCAGGTGAGTGGGCAGAGGGCAGCCCAGGACATGCCACCCCTTATTAGTTCATCTCCAGATCCTGCTCATCTGCGTTTGGGCAATAGAAAAGGGGGTGGGTCCTGCATCAATGGCTCTCTGTAGCTCCCCCACACAAAAGGGCAGGTGACAAAGACACTTCCCAGGATGGCAGGTGCTGGTATCAGATTCCGCTGAGTATGAGGGCAGAAGAAAGGCAGGTGAAGCTGGGCTTCCCAGGCAGCCCAGACATGCAGGGGCAGGAGAGTGGGCAGGGCCCCTTGGGAGGATGGCGGGAGGCAGCCGAGGCTGAGGCCCAAGAAGGTGAGCGAGTGAGCAGCAGTGTTATTCGTGGAGAGGGGCTGGTGAGCCAATTTACATCCCTCCCCAAAATCAGGCACACAGGCAAACTCGTTGAAGTGTCAGTCTTACCTTGCTTAGATGTTATAATGGGACCTTTACGTACTTTAATCTGAAGGGAAAGAGCATAAAATCAAATGAATATAACAAGCATCACACTTCCATAGCTCCAACATGGTAATTAGCATAATGCTAATAATAAATGTACTCCCGAGCTGCTTGAGTATTCTCAAAGCCCTGTAGATCATTAAGATCTAGAAATTCACTTGAAAATTCTATGTGATGGGACAAAATACTAGCTGGTACCATATTTACAAACTGGAAATGAAAGAGACATTAACAATCCCATGATGTACAAGGCAGTCCTTGTCAGGAGCCCTACAGACACAGGGCAGTACTGACAGCCACATTCTTTTCCTGGTGACCAACCTTTCCTGACTGATCTGGTGTAAAGGACAGTCAAAATAACAGTTTTTAAGACAAGCATCTGGAATTCAATAGATGACCTGAAAAACTAATTGAACCCTCCAGGTGTGCAAGTTTACTTGTCTCCAAGTTACATTTCAGGTTGCTGAGTTCATAGTGTGCTCAGTCCGTCACCTGCAATGTGCCAGTCCCAGGGAGGTCAGGCAGCACGCTGTGCGGAGGAAAGTGGGGCAATGGGCCTGTGGTAGTGAGGATGGACCACAAGCTCGCCATCTCTTGCGCACCTAGAGGTGCAGGACCTTGATAGCCATACCAATTTGAGGTGAATTCTAGCTGTCCATGCCTGTGACAGGTCTCCTATTACCCCTTCCACACCACCCTGTCCTGTGTAGGCTTCCACAGTGAATGCACCCTCTTTCTGCATCGGATAGTAGCTTTCAGCCCCTGCCTCCACAGCTCTCCTGAATTTAGTATCACTAGATCACTGTGGAATTGGGACAAAGGACATTTATCAGCGACATGGACCACTGTCTGCACAGCCACAGTTATAAACTTAGATTTTCTGTTGAGCCCATCTGTGAAGGTTGGCACAGTGACCAGAGCCATTTTCTGAGGCTGGTTCAGAATGCCATTAGAGGGACCAGTGACATTCTCCTTTGCTGAGTCTCTGAAGGACACTTGCACCTGGAGATCTATGAAGACATATTTCCCAATCTATTGATGAAAATTCACCTCCCCCCAAATTATTTGGGGTTAGGAATTTCAGGATCATAACCAATCCTGGAAGAGCCAGTTGAATTTCCTTTCCTACTGGGTTGATTTCAATCACCATTAACCTTGTTCCTTCTCTACATGTGGGCACAAGCCTTTCTTTTTTAATTTTTATGGTACCGAGGGGCTGAACCCAGGGTCTTGTGCATATTTTGCAAGTGCTCTACCACTGAGCTGCTCTCTCAGTCATCCTCACCTTTTTTTTTTTTTTTTGTAGCTTTTTATTTTGAAACAGGGTCTCACTAAATTATGCAGGCATCCTCTGGCCTCAAATTTTCAATCCTCTTGCTTCTGCCTACCTAGTTGCTGAGATTATAGGTATGACTAATGTGCATGGGCCTGCCACTGTAGTCCTGTGGCATCTGATCCCGTCAGATCTCAGAAGCTAAGCAGGGTCAGGCCTGGTTAGTACCTGGATGGGAGACCACCTGGGAACACCAGGTGCTGTAGGCTTGGGAGAAGGACCTGGCAACCCCTCCCAAAAATCAATCTGCCATTGAAAACCCTATGAACAGCAGAGAAGCACTGACAATAGTGTTTCCCCTGTTGTACAGAGGGTCACTATGAGTCGGATACCGACTTGACGGCACCTAACAACAACAACAACAACAACAATGTGCATGGTAGGCATAAGACCATCTGGGCTGGGGATGACTGTTGGTAAGAGACCTCAGGGTATTTAGATTTCCTATTTTCCCCTGTGCACCATGCTATGGGGCCCCATTTCATCTCAAGGAAGACAGCGAGCACAGAGCACCTCGGCGTGAGTCTTCCTCGAGTTGAGGAGGCTCAGCTTTTCAGAGCACCATGCTGCTGACGTTCTCCCATGTGAGTAAAGTCTGTCTTTATGAAGGGCTCCTTGATCTCACTCCCCTGCCGCCCCCTCGTCTGTGGTTATGCTGTGTGTACAGGTCCCTGATTGGTAGAAACCAAGAAAGCAGATGGCACACTAACAATGGAGGACTTGTTTGTAATTGCTGATGAGGACTGGTTTGCCCCTCTCCTGAGTGTCCCCAGACGCAGCAGGGTGTGGTGTGCTGGACCACAAAGAATGTCTCAGTAACTGCCGATCCATGGGTGAGTTAACAGGAGACGCAAGCACAGAGGCAGTTAGAGGCTGCTGTGATTATTCCATGGGGTTCAAATGTCACCTGCCCTTGACATGTAGGCAGTGCTCCCGAAGGGTGGGTTGCAGTTGCTGGGACAAGGGAGTAGACTGTTAGCTTCCTGGTATGTCCTTGGGGTACAGCAAGAAGCATCAACCACCCTGCAGGCTGTGGGAAGACCCTGGAAGACAGTACTGAATTTGGAGATGAGGGATGGGCAGGGACTGGAGGCATGTGATGCCTAGGGATGGACTGAGACACAGGGTGTGGTGTGTCTTTTCATCAGCTGGGTACCAGATGTGTGTCAGGTACCATTCTAGGCTGTCAGCTGTAGCAGTAAGCACAGAGACAAAAATCCCCTCTTGGGGAGCTTTGGCAGATGGTGGAGGAGGTATAGTATGCCACTAAAGGGGCAAAAATCTCTCACTGTTTATACGTATAGAGCACAGATGTAAGTACTGTAAATAAGCAGTATTTCTAGGGCATTTTGGAAGAGGATGAATTGAAAGGCTCCATGATGGGTGGTAATGGGAGACCCTGGATCACAGGGTTAAGTGGGTCTGGAGTGAGAAATTATTCTTACCTCTCAGTGGCACTAGGGATTGAGAGTAGCCCCTTCCCACCTAGGAGCAGGTGAGGGAGACTTCTGAGGGTGGACCATTAACAGTGGAGCTCAGGCATTGAATGGCCTAGTTGTGGTGGCCCATCAGTAGCGTAGCCACAGAGTTTGAGCTGAGAGGATCCAGAAGCCACTTTAAAAGAAACATATCTCTGGCCTTGTGTGCATCCTTTGATACTCTGAATATCAGGGAAGATTTTAAAAAAAAAACCAGGAAACAACAGGCCTGGTTGGAGCTTTGCTCTGGTCTTTATAGCTGATTTCTGAGACTCGGGGGGGGGGCGGGTGTTCATGACTTGTTTCCTCTAGCTGTGGTCACTGGGATGGCACAAGAGAGAAGTCTGAAGCAAGCCTCTTATCTCCAAGGAAGCTGCCGCCCAGGACTGACACTTGGGACAGCACTGGGCAGGGTCAGACAGGAAAAGCAGCTGCCTCTCCCTGGGTCCTTGTTACTGAAAAGTTAGCACAGAAAACCATGAACTGGTTCAAGATAATGAGGAAGGAGAATGATTCTGAGAGCTGGCATGGATGAGGCAGAGAAACAGCAGGCTCGGGTTCCAGCTTATGGCAAGTGCTAACTACCCTACCAGCAGGAAGGTGGACGATGGGCAGATCAGAGAGCTGTCTGGGCTGTCCAGACCCTTGGAATGGCTCTGAGGGAGAGAACAGGTGCAGGCGGTGGATGGGGTAAGTCTGCACACACAACCCAACACTGGCAACCCAAGGCTAGTGGGAATTCGCCAGCCTAATTAACATCTTGAAACAGCCAAAGGACGGCTTCCAGGATTTCGAATCCTGCCGCAGTGGCTGTGTCCTGGCCCTAGCCCTGGCTCTGGGCTTGGTTTCCTCTGCTTGGTTGTTGGTGTTGCCTATCAACTTTGGTTCTGAAGCAGAAAGCTAGGACAGCTGGACCAACAGGAAGGGAGGGAGGGAGACAGCACATGAATCGTGCACCTACACGTGCACACACACCTGTGCAGGGGCTAGGTGAGAAGGTGAGACATTGGTGAAAAATCTTTTCTCTTCCCTTTCCCCAACTATAATGCAGTCTTAGGAGCCATGATGAAATTTAACTAAGTTACACATTTAAAATTATGATCTCCTTGCCAACTACCTGGTTAGGCCCTTATGCAGGAAGGTTTCCAAGCCTTCTTGACATCTTGCAGAACACAAAGGCCAAAGTTTCCCTTTGCATCTTAGCCATGGGGAGGCGGTCCAAATGACCAGACTGAACCCACACCAGTGAGAGGCAAGGCAGTACACGATGCTCACAGCAACCCCAGATCAACTACTGAAATGGAATATTATTGGCAATCAAAAATTAAGAACTGATACATGCTGTAACATGGGTGAACCTTGAAAATATGCCCAGGGATAGAATCCAGTCACTAAAGATCACATCCATTTACATGAAAGGTGTAGAACAGGCAGACCCATAGACCTACAAGTGGATTAGTGTTTGCATGGAGCTGAAGGGTGAGTGGCAGGAATGGGGATTGTCTATGGGTGGGCTTTATTTTTCTGAGAATGGATGAAAATATTCTAGAGTTAGATTATGGAGGTTGTTGCACAACCTAGTGAATAAACTAAAAAATACTGAACCATATACTTGGACTGCCAAGAGAACCAACAGATCTGTCCTAGAAGACATGCAGAGGGCTTCTTGGAGGCAAGAATGGCTAGACTGTGTCTTACATATTTTGGACATGTCAGGAGGGACCAATCCCTGGCGAAGGACATCACGTTTGGGAGAGTGGTGGGTCAGCAAAATAAAGGAAAACCCTCAACTAGATAGATTGACACAGTGGCTGCAACAATGGGGTGAAGCATTAAAAGACTGTGTGCCTCACACAGTGTCGGGTAGTGTTTCATTGTGTCGTACATATGGTCACTACAAGTTGGACCTCACTCAACTGCACCTAACAACACACTTTAAATGGATGATTTTCATGGTATGTGAATTATATCTCAACACACTTGGGATTGTCTAGTTAATATGTATGTATGTATGTTTGTATGTATTTATTGCAGTGCTGGGGATGAAAATTAGGGCCTTGTGTATGCTAGGCAAGTGCTCTACCACTGAGCTACATCCCCCAACCCAACAGTGTTTTTTAAAAATGGCAGAAGCCAGAAGGTGGTCTGAACAGCACTCTGCCCCTCCCATTCCAAAAGAACCATAACAGAAATGTTCCAAGATTCAGGGGGAACAATCCTCTGCAGACCTGGGGAAGCAGGGCAGGGGGCAGTGATGTGGCCTCACGGGTGCCTCCAGTGCCTCTCTTGGCCACTCTACCAACTTCCCACCACCCTGAGGGTCAACAGGGCTTCCCTGCAGGTGACATGCTACTCTTTGGTGGCTTATTGTCCCACGAAGGCTGTCTCTAGCTTGAATTCATCTGCCTTAAAACCTCTCAGGCAGCTGAAAGGGGGTGTGAGGAATAACAGTGTGATCTATCCCAGGACACACAAGGTTTGCCTGTGGGACGCGGGCCTGTGTTGTGAATGCCTGATAACCAGCTGCTGGAGAAAGTGCAGCAGTTAGGTCTATGGAGACTTGTGAGACGATGGCTGAGTTCTAGTAGGTCTAGAGGCCTAGGAGAAAACATTTACAAAAGCAATGGAACTCTCTGGAAGTTGTCTTGAGTATAACCTTCCCCTTTAGGCTGCGGGTGCAGCTCAGCGGTAGAGTGCTTGCTCAGTATTCATGAGGCCCTGGGTTCAACCTCTAGCACCAAATCCAACAAAGAAAAAGGTCCTTTTATCTTCAGAGAGAGGAAGGAAGCAGTTTAGGTGCACAACTAAGACTTTTTACATGGGAACTCTTCCTGTGAATTCTGGAGTAGGCAACGCCTAGTTAACTTTCCATTCTGTTTCTCAGGTACCTGTGCCAAAGCAGGTGTGCATCTGTAACTGGACAAATTGTCCAGGCCATACATTCTGATGTTTCTTTCTGCCTTTGGAGATAGTATTTTGTTTTTGCCACAAAAGAAAGACTCCTCCTGCCACCTGACTGTTTGCTCCCATGGGTTTCTTGCCTATTGTTGTTGTCAGGTGCTGTTGAGTCAGGTCAGACTCCCAACAACCTTATGAACAATAGAATGAAACACTCCCCGACACTGAGCAATGCCCAATACTATGTCAGTGCTTCTCTGCTATTCATAGGGTTTTCAATGGCAGATTGTTTCGGGAGTGGGCTGCTGGGTCTTTCTCCCAAGCCTACAGCACCTGGTGTTCCCAGGCAGTCTCCCATCCAAGGACTAACCAGACCTGACCCTGCTTAGCTTCCGAGGCCAGATTAGATGAGATCATATGCCAGGGTGGTATGGCTGCAGACTTGGGTTTCTTGCCTAGTGGGCACCAAAAGGCAGGGGACTCCAGGGTGGGTGGGAAACAAGACTTGCCTGGGCCCAGAAAGACCTGATCTTGATGTGACTATCCACTAGATGATAAAAGACCATCCTTTCTCAGTTTCTTATCTGTCAAAGACATAAACCTTGCCCTTTGAAGGGTGAAGGTGGAAAAGTGTGTGGAAATGGCAAACCTCTGCACATAGGTCATACAGAGTGAGTGCAATCCATACGTTAGTCTGGAATCTGTTTTTTAGTTTAGTTTAGTTTTGTTTTAGAGACAGGGTCTCGCTATGTAGCCCAGGTTGGCCTCAAACTCATAATCCTCCTGCCTCAGCCTCCTGATTGCCGGGATTACAGTTGTGTACCACCATGCCTGGCTATTAATTTATTTTTTGAGATGGGGTCGGGTCTTGCTGTGTTCCTCAAGCTAATCTTAAACTCCTAGGCTCAAGCCTCCACCTCTGGAGTAGGTGGGATTACAGAAATGTGCCATTATGCCTGCCTTTGGAGACTATTTCTCTAAGGTTGAAACAAGGTCAAGGAACCTCACCCTCACATCCTTGCTCTTCAGGATCACTGAGTCACATTAAGTCTCTTGAAATAACTTTCTGAGTGGCAGGCACAGCAGACTACAGATAGGGAAGGCATGTCAAAGAAGGCTGGGCTGCCATATGCTTTGCCCTCCTGTGGCCCTCATATGAATTACGCAGGAAACATTTATGGAGAATGTCTGAAGGTCGTACCCTCATGGGGTTTGTGAGATGCTCTGGAGAGTGGAGCTGTCGTTCCCATCTATTTTGGCTGCATCTGAGGTGCATGTGTGTCCCCAGGACCTGAGTGGGCACTGCGTTTTCATCTGCCCATGGCCTCTAGCAGGTCCCTAGCTTTGGGTGTGGGGCATAAAGAGCAGAGTCAGCCTGGTGGATTTAGGATTACCTTTTCTGGCTCCTTCCTCTCTTCTCTGTGGTGATCGCTTCCTCCTGGATACTCACCCGGCTGCTATTGGGCAGCTAATGTCTCCCTGGCTGGGAGCTCCTGGCCTCAGACAGCCGCATGCCCATGTGAAGTGGAGGACTGTGGTGCTAATCAGAGCTGCTCGTTTCCTTGCTACCTCCCTGCCCTGGGGATGCAGCTAGGGAGCAGAGTTTCCTTAACGACCATGCCAGCTGCAGGGTCTGCCCAAACATACTCAGCGGCAATGGCAGGAGCGCTCCTGCTCAGCCTGAGATCAGGGCTCCCGGGGAGCAGAATCTTCCCAAGTGAGCCCTTGAAGACCCCTGGCCAACCTCATGGGTCACCCATCCTGCTCCAGAGAAGACGGATGCTGAGGACAGTGTGGCCACCGGTTCTCACCCTAGGTAACAGCTAAGTGCTCTGTGGGTGATGGCAACCCCAGCATGGGGACACAGGCAGGCAGGATGTATGCTCTGGTGCATCTGGATTCTGCCTCATACCTGAAGTGGTCAAAAGATAGGGCTTTGTCTGTTATTTCTTGCCACTTTCTTTAGTAATGCTGCAAAGCTTCTTATGTGCTGAGAAATGAATTTTGGCCATGTTGATACTGTTAATCTTTCCTTCCTTCCCTACTTCCTTCCTTCCATACATCTGTTCATCTAACCTCTTGCAAAACTGACTGGCATGCTTCCCATTTTTAAGAGACTATTTTTCTCCAGCCTTTTCATGGGACTTTAAAGGCTAATGGGTAAAAAAAGAATCAGCTTTTTTTCCCTCTCTTTATTATGCTACTCATGGATTATTTCTTGGTTATATCCTACATCTCTCTGGAAAAGGACAGTATGAAATACTCTTTCTTCTTTCTGCCAGTAGACTTAAATTCCAGTAAGGGAGCTTTCCTTTGGCCTCTGCTTTGGTTTGCTTATTGCTAAATAGAAATTCGGGCAAAATCATTGAGTCTTCCAGGAAGCCTGGGCAGCTGAAGTGGCACACACATCCCCTGTGAGGGTAGATCAATGTGAGGGCCATAGTTGAGGTTCACAGGATATGTGTTGGAAGTTCTGGCTTTTTCTCAAACTCTCAAGTTTATTTCAAAGCAACTTTAATTAAGACTCATTTCCAAAAACTGTCTCTGAGATGATTCTGGGTACCTGCTGGCCATCTCCTGGCACCTGCTACAGTGTCCTCTGAGCCATAATTAGTAGTTAGGCAGGAGGAGGATGCCACCTGCACTTAGAAGCCTGGAAGGCCTAGGGAACAAGGGCTACCTGATGGCAGCGTTTCACAGGAAAGTAGCACTTTGAGTTGCCTCCAGAAGGACAGACGCAAGGCAATGCCAGTACTTCAGAATGAATGATCTCAACTTCCTCCTTCTGGGAACCATGGACACACCCAGTCTTGTATTAGCCCCAGGTATGCAAGGTCCACAGTGGCTTGGAAAGGTCAAGTTCCTCCTCTCTGCTCTTCCCACATCTGCTATCCTCCATCTTATTCCTGTTGATGGGCCTTCCAGTTCTCAGGCATCTTGGTTCTTGACCAACCTGGCAAAGTTAAAACCTGAATGGCAGGATGCTTAGTAAATCATCCAGGACAAAGGAAGCAAGTCCTGTTCCTTCCAGGGTCACAAGGCAGATAGCACAGCCCACCTCACAGGTGTCTCAACACAACCGGCCCAAGCCATTGGCTGGTGGTGTCTTTTTCTCTTACAGTTTGTAGTAATTAACCTGAGTTTATTAATGAATAGAAAAATGGCCCATGTGTATCCATACTTCATTCTCCACAAGGGAAAGGGGACGCAGGCCCACCAACATCCTCAGAGCCTGTGCCTCAAGTACTCTGCACAGTCCTGCTCAGTGGTGGCAGCCAAGGGAAGGCAGGGCCAGTGCAGAGATATAACATCTGACAGGTAGCAGCATTGTTGTCTAGTGATCACATGGGCAGAATGCTGGCCTCATCTGTGTGCCTCCCAGAGCTGACACCAAGGAAAGCAATCGAGTTTAAAAAGGAGACAGGGATGAATAAGCATGGAACTAAGTGTGGTGCCAAGCATGGCCACAGAGAATTCTCTCTGGAACCCTCAGCACCACTGACAAAGGCATCTTGGATCAAGGTTCAGGTATTCAGAATGGTGTCATCCATGCCGTGGATTTCCAGGTGTCTGACTTTTCCTGCCCTTTCCTGCCCCTTCGACCAATGGCTTCTCGCTGGCCTGCTTTCTCTAAGAGGCAAGGAAGGGCAGCGCAGATGGAATGCAACCACAGGTGTTTGTTCTGCATCTTGCACCAGGCCCAGCACGTCTTTGGTCTAGAGACGCACCTGTATCACTTTGAGCAATAGCCTGACTCCTTCCTACCCACCTTGCTGGGTTATTCCTGTTGCATGTGTTAAAGAAATGACATGCACCATTCTCTAAAGAATTTATGAAAAGAAGACAGACACAGGTACAGACTTACATACGCTAAGAAAAAGCAAGACAGCAACGTAGATACTCCTCAACTTACTGCAGAGTTACACAAACCCATCATAAATGGAAAATACAGTTAAGTTGAAAATGTAATGAGTCTAATGTGTGGCTGGGGCTGAACACTACTGGGTTTGGGTGTTGAGATTAAATGTGGTTAATACTTTATATCAGTGCTCTATTCCCTTTTCAAGAATACATTTATAAATTAAACAACAATAGCAAAAATGAAAAGGGGTAGGAACTGAGCTAGCCATCGGGAAGGGGCCAGAGGGATTACCAGAGTGGAGGAGATGACTCTGGGAGGCAGTTAGATATTTGCAGGACAGTGGCAACATTTTGGCCAGGGATGGACAAGTGTGAACGGTGAGAGTGGGGGTGCTGTGACTTCCTATAAGAGAACTTGTAATTCAGGAAAATTTCTGGATTATCTGCATGGAGTTCTCAAATTTAATTTTGGCCTTTAGTGTTAATAAAAAGCTGGCAGCCATGGCTCTGATTATGAGACCGGTGGGCACAGGGCTAGCACGTCCACATGTGGGATGGGGAGGTAAGGGCTGGGTTCTCCCTGCTCCCAACTTGTCCATGATCTCTGGCTGTTCCTTCATGGCTGAGTCTTCAGCTTGGTCAAAACTAATGAGGAGGAATTATATCTGATGTCTCCTGAAAACCTTTCCAGCTCCAGATTCTATGATGTTTTTTACTGGTTTCAGCAAAATGATGATGAAACTAAACGCATAAGAAAAAGCTGTGCTGGCAATAAAAACCTTATTAAGACCATTTTAACAGGGAGGGATAGAGAGGGAGGGAAGGAGAGAGAGAGAGAGAAATATATAGAGAGAATGAACACTGAATGAATCTGCAACAGGATCACCCTTTCAGAGAGTGGGAAAGTATTTTGGGGATTAATATTGGGATTACTTTGTCTGTTTCTGCATGCAGACTGACAAGCCTGCAGTAGCCTGGGCCAGGGAATCACCATGTGTGGTGTGGAGGCATGGCAAGCAGAAGCAAGGAGGGCTTTACCCTCTGGGCAGAAGCTAGTGAACTGCAGAATTAGTCTGGTACCATCTACATCCCAGATTTGCTTTGGGACCTGGGTGTGACACGAATGCTCCTGCCTGTTGCTGTGGGAGATTTTTACTGGCCACTAACAGAGTGGGCATAGGCTTTCGGTGAAGCTCCGGGTGAAATTACTATAATGACTTTTTTTTTTTTTTGTAGAAAAGAATGACACAAGTCTATTCTGTGAGGTAGATGAATACAATAATCCTCCCCAACAGGGTGTCCGTGCCAATGTAAGAAAAAGGAAACTTGGCAGTGTTGGGTAATGGCAGGACTGGCAGCAGCATTCTAAGACCGACTCAGACTAATCTGGTTTAAGCCCCAAATCTGACCTACATTAAAGTGGAAGATCTGAGGGAGCAGCGTGAGGCATTTTCTCCCACTCGTTCTAAATCCTGGAGCTTTTACCATCCAGCCTATCCTGAAGGAGGAGGTATTGCTGCCCAGGTCTTAGAGAAACCAAATGCTGTGTTTGTGGGGTCCAACAAATAAACAAAAGTCTGTGCTCCCTCTACTGGCCCTCTATAGCAATACTGAAGTAGGAAGGAACCATAAACAGGGTTGGCATCTTCAGCCAACAACAAGTCAATCCGGGTATATGGAGAACAACTCTCATTCAAGCTTGTTTTAGACATTCCTTGGGGGAAAAATCCATTTTTACCAATTTCTGACCAAGGTACTTGGAAATTCTTGAAGTTAGACATTGCATTAGACATATCCATAGTCCTTGACTACCAAATTGCTGGCTGGGACCATAATAATGGCTTGGGGATTAATACACAAGTGCATTCCAACAAGATTTTAAAGTGTACAATCTTTAAAGTAGTTCTGGAAAAAGAAAAACTCAAATCTACACCAAAATTTCTTCTTCCTTTTTTGTTCTATAAAAGCAGTTCCCAAAAGGTAAAGATTTACACTATTTCTATCCTTTCTGATAATGTTAAACATTAGATTGGATTCTCTAAATCATTAGCATGCAGAAGAATGACCTCATGATGAACAGATGCACTTGGCTGTGAGCTGCTGTGATTACATCAGTCCCTCCCCAGCACTCAGAGTGCCCACTCCAGTTAACCCTTTACCAGCCTATCTGCTGGTCCTCTTCCTTGGTAACGTGGCTGGAAAACATAAACTTAGTTCCTCATGCCCATATGTGCATGGGTTAAATGCATATAAACAGGCACACATAAAACATATAGGTATTAATTGCAAGCACTATTTTAGCACTGGCTACCTTTTAGATTATTTATTGCAGCCAATAAGAGAAGGAATCAATAAAGGACTAGGTAAAAAAGCTGTTCAAATTCTATTATATGCTGGTTGCTATAAATACAAGTAGTGGAACAGATACAAGGTAGTGTTTTAAGACACCATTTTCTGGTTTAGAAAATGAGTATGCCTTTTTTTTTTCTTTTTCTTTTTTAAGTATTTGACGGAAGCTGAGCCCTCATGTGTTAAGCCTGAGCTCCTATCAGTAGTTGATAATGTATCATGGATACAGAAGCATGCTCATTTGGCTATGCTGGCCCCCATGGCTTCTTGGAGGGTGAGCAATAGCACCTGGCCAAGGAGCATCTGAGGCAGAGGGCATTTCCCAACAACTGTGTCTTGAGGCACAAGTCAGTCCTACGTAGCACAACTCCTTCACTTCAGATTCTGAGGCCGACAGTGGAGTCTTCTCTCTAAAGGGGGCCGCAGGTTGCTTCTGGTGGTGCTGCACACAGTGGAATGAATATGGTGTTCAGGTGACTCTCTCTCCCCCTGCCAATAAAGTCTCTAGCTGTGAGCATACAAAGGAAATGAAGGCTCTCCTAATTCCCTGGATTGTGCATATGCATGTGAGGAGGACCCCAAGGCCCTGCTTTGATGATACTGATGGCCAGAGATGGTCTGATTGGGTCCTAAGTGCGCTGTGGGAGCTTAAGCTGTTCAGGGTCAATTTTTCCAGTTGGCTTGTTGCTTGGAAGAGCAGACTTCACCTCAATTTCTTAGCTTAAGCTGGCTAGGCTCATCTGGGTTGAATTGTACTTGTCCCAAGAAAATAAAAGGCACTGCGAATAACTGAAAAAATGTTTTCATCTGTAAAAGTAGCAGCAGGGATAGGGATTTCTGGAAAGCAACGTAAGCATGTGGATAAGAGGCTGTGGTTCTGAGATGCTGCCTGCACACAGGGCTGGCAGGCTCTACCCTTGCTGTACTGCCCCCACATCTTAGTCCAAACTGAGTTCATTTCCAGTCCCTTCCTAGTCATATGGTTGAGATACAAACCATGAGCGTTATGAAATGTGATACTGATGTTAACTCAAAAAGAGGAAGAATCAGCGTTTGACACTCCACATTTGGTTTCATGTTCCTTTTATAAAAGTTCTAATGCTCACCCTGATATACTGTCAGAATTGTTATTCGGCTAAGTACTTTTTTAAAAAGTGACATTTTCAAAGAAGGCTATTATTAATACTCTCCAAGTAGAGGTCATAAAAACTCAAATTCCTCTTAGAGTCCCACTTAAGATGTTACCTATCTACTGATTCCTTTGAATTGGTTTAAGTAACTATGAATTTTTGGAAAAGATCAAATTAATTTCTATAGAACCTAATATATACAGAGAAAAGACTGTCCACCATTATTTGTTTCAATAACATCTTAACAACCTTAAGAATGTGACAGTTAAGGAATGTAAACATCTACTTATTATTTATTTTTTCTTTTATTCTTAAGAAGTGCAATGCTTTCTCAACAGTTAAAACAAAAACAAAACAAACTTGCACTGAAAAATCAAGTTCTAATATCTCATGAGGATGAGAAGCAGCTGAACAAGACCTTTAAAAAATTAGCTTGCCATGGATGCCTCATGCTGTTTCACCGAAATATTAGAAACAATTTTAAATCTAGCCAGGCGGGGTATGAAATCTTCATTTCCCTTGAAACAGATTTTTTTTTTTGTCTTAGATAGAATGTTGGCAGAGTGTATAAAAGAATTCAATTCACAGCTGTTCCACTTTTAATGTAAGAAACATTAATCAAAGCTTTAAGTTATAAGCTTTTCTGGTGATGTTTAGTATTCCAGTTCAACAAAGATCAATAGAGGCCATCCCTGTGTTTCTGACGCCTCACCAGGAAGCAGAGGCGTGATTATGTAAATCGCGATCCGCACCTCTGCCAGCTTGCTTATCTCCCCAGCCTTCTGCCTGCTGCTCCTGGCCCCTGCGCAAGTGCAGGCCTCTCCCTCTTATCTCCCAACAAAGCTCCGAGAGGCAAGGATTGAAGCCAGAGATGTTAAACAATGATGCATGGCTGATTTTATTTGTAAGTGATTTATTTCACTGAATTTAATTTTTTTCACTTTGTGTGTAAGATATTTGTTAACAAGTCAGAATAAGAGAAGTAAGGCAGTGTTCAGAGACAATTGACACAGGTTAGAAATCTATTAAGCACTTTCACAGTGTGTGGAACCCAGTGGAAGATGAAGGCAGCCCCTCATTGAGGAGTGCAACATGCGTTAACTAAATATCTATTTACTCTCTGAAAGGCAATTAATCTGTAGCAGCATGCAGAAATTTACAAGTATTAATTCTATTCTTTGATGAAAACCATCAGTTTAAGTGGCAGTGCACATTTTTTTTTTTTTCAAATTGGAAATGTAAAGAGTAAGTGCCTAAAAACAAGGAAGCCAATGGAAATTTTTGTCATTTTCTTCTGGCCCCACAAATGAAGATGATTGTAAGCCAGTTTCTAAACCAGTTCCACACCAGGTGCTGCTCTCCGGTCTGTGGCTTGTCCGCGTGATACCGGCCACTCCAAAGAGCGATGCACACGCGGCCCTCGGTAATGATGGGCCTAGGGACACTGTCCTTCCATGTCGCCTGCATTAATCCCTGACCCTAGTATCTCAGCAGCATAATCCCCATTTAGCATTAGTAGCAACGGCTTCGACTGTGAGGAACTCTTTTTTGATAAGTAAGCAGTGATTCGGGCATCGCTTTTAAACAACATATTCCCAGCTCAGCAAGAAACCCACACTCCTGAATGAACTGGAGCACATTACTGAGAAAAAGTTCATTAACCTTGCTAGATTCAGGGGTTAACAGGATAGCTGAAGAAAGGAATGGAGTGAACAGCTCGGATACAAAACAAATGAAAATGAATGTCATCATTCCTTTTGATATTCATTAGTTGATTCAGAGGGAGAATGTTCTTAAATTTGCAAGCATTTATCTGTGAAAAACAGGTGTACATCTGCTACTCGAATGCATCTTAAGCACATGAGAGGAGAATAATGCAGATACTCACCCGTTCCGCTGAGGGAGTAGCTGGGAGAAGGAGAAAAGACTTGAGCTGCGAAATCCTCAAATGTCATGACTTCGCGGTGGTTCTGAATTATTGCTTCGAGATACAGAGCTCGCTCTTCATAGCTGCAGTAATCGGTTAAGGAGATAAAATGCACGGGCAAAATGGCATGGATAGCCGTGGCAGTCCACTTTGTTTTAAATACAGGCAGGCAACTTTTCCATTTGTAAAAAAAAGTATCTTGTAAGTTCTTTAGCATTTTGTTAGAAAATTAAATGTTTGTCATAGTTAATAGTAAGATTCTGATTTTGAGACCTAAGTTTCTCTTATACTTCAAGTGCATTCAACACTAGCAACACTGAAAAATATGGAAACCAACAGTTGCAGAATTACATTAAAGCACCATTGAGGCTGATTTAACCAAACAAAAACAAGAGATAATGACTACAAGGACATTTTCTTCCACTGACAACTGTGTGACTACACTGATCATTATCTCTTACTTGGGTGGATGAAGCATTCTTCTCAGCCTACTGAAAATGAACTGATACTTCAAGGAAGAGCTGGTGATAGGATGGTGTACACATTAAAAAAAATTAAGCAAATGTGAGTTACTGGGAAGAGAAGAGGCCAGAAAGTATACCGTGAAGGGGCATCAGAGCCTCTAGCCAAGATAAGTTATGAGCATTAGAAAATAGAAACAAATGTGTAGGAGAATCTAGCAAACAGTACAAAATGCAATTAAAAGAAAAAGACTATTGATTTTTAATTAAAACTGCAGTCTGGAACACATAGCATTCAAATGTGTAATCAAAACCTACTCACTAATAAAACTTACAAGCGTAACACGCCGAAGCAACTTTCCAGCTGTCTTAATAGGACCCCTGTGTGTGGCAGCCTTTCACAGGGCAGAAAGCAAATCTTCTCCTTTTGTGTGTGGCTTCTGTTCCCTCGGAAGGTGAATCATGCACTTCCAATAACAGGATAACATCAGAACAATCTGACAATGGATGGAGGCCCCGCATGTACGACTTTATGAATTAACACTTGGGGAAGTCAGCGTGATGTCTCATTTTCCCCTTCTTCATTATCAATGCAAAAGTTATAAGGCGTGTTTTGGTTATTTCGAAAATTGTGCTAATTGTCCATGAACATCAGTTTTGTTCGTTGCAGCTTCACAGAGGAAAAGTGATTCTAGCATTTCTCACTCTACCTTAAAACTACCTTTTCAAAATACCTCGTGAAAAATATAAGGTGAAGATAATTATGCTTTTCCAATTAGCTTTCAATAGAGCTTGTGTTTTTAAAACTGGGAAATGCTTTTCTATTTTCTTTTGGCAAAGCATGCACACTGATTTCTAAAGACAAGCCCTTCCTCTTATTTCTCCTGTATATATTCAGAGGGTAGGTTCACCTCATGAGGTGACCAGAGGCATTCTAGGGCTGTGCAGTCTTATTCGGAGGCCATGAAGCACATGTGGCTATGTAAGTTTAAATTATAATTAACTGAAATACAAAAATAACTCAGCTCTTCTGCCCCACTTGCTATATTTCAAGCACTCAATAGTCACATGAGGCTGCACAGGTATAGGACATGCCCATCATCATGGTAACTGGTACTCGATAGTGCTTTATGCAGAATCTCTTTGAGCTTGCAAATGCAACGTAAAAAAAAAAAAAAAAAGAAAGAAGAGGAAAATGAATTTGAAGATTTCAAAAGTGGCCTCTCTGATGATTCATTATCTTTTCTATAGTTGGTCACAACAGTCCCAGGCCTGGGCGGCATGAGCCTGAACCGGCTCCTGGACTGTGGGCTGAACTCCTGGTGACTTGCTTTAATGAACAGGCTGCCAAACTTCCTCAGAGAGAGGCGCCTGCTCAGGCCTAATTCTAGAGGGACGCACTAATGCCATTCACGTCTCATTATGAACACGCTTATTCTGCACAGCACTTGGCTGTCGCCACAGCTCGGCCCTCCACGCATGGCCCCAGCAAGCCTCTGGTCCAGGGAACAGCAGGACGTTAGGCCTGAGTGGCCGTCTGGCGAACAGGCACTCTGACACTAAGCTGGCACGTGCTGGCCCAGCAGGGGCTGAGTGAGGCGTGACAAATTACTCAAAGAGCTGAGCTAAACTTATGGCTGACAACCACCTGAGCCTTTGGACTGCTGTGGCCCGCTGTCAACGCTCAATTCGAGGCTCCCCCTTTCACTCCCCAGTCTGCTTGTGGGCCTGGGTTAGAGCAGGCGCGTCCATCTAAAGACCTGTCATGCTCTGCCTAGTATCATCCTGCTGTTTCCTGAAAGGCCCCACTGCGTTCAACACATCCACATACAGTGCTTGGGACAATGGTGAACAAAATAGAAATGTGTGTGCATTTTGCTAAATACTCTGTGGAAGACATATCTGGAAAGCAGCTTGCCATGTTAATCAAGCTCACAATCAAACCTACAGAAGGGATGCTGTGTGTAATGCCCTTGGGATTGACCCAGACAGCCGCCCATCATCCTCACCCTGGATCACTGTCATAAGCTGCTCTTTGTCAAGGCTGAGGGAGCTGGGCTCTGAAGAGAAAGTCCAGTACTACCTTCACAGGGGGCAATAACCAAGTTTTAAGATTCTCCCACTCAATGAATATTTATGGTCTGATTCTTAAACTAAAGCACTATGGAAGACAGAAAGAACAAAAAGATGCTTCCAGAACTGGATACTAGGGAGGAAATGTTTTCTTCATAAAGGTTCCCAATCTTGTCATCCATTCTCTGGACTGTCACGTGTCCCCTACACTCCCCACCCTCCTCACTGCAGTGTTAACAGTGCTAAACTGGGTGTTGTCATTTAGTCAAACATCCATTAGGGATTGGGGTGAGACCAAGAGATCAGTAAATGCATTTCACTCGGGCCCAAGCCAGGGCATGTAAACACCATGACAAAGAGAAAACAAATATCACCCCAGCTCTGGCAGTGTTTAGAAGTTGCCAAGAAGCTCATGGATGCCAAAAATCATTTCTTTTAGTAGCCTTAAAAAAAAATGTAGCCCTGGGATCTTAATTGAATTTTTTAGTAGAACTATTAGCAAGGGCAATTTGAAGCAGTATCATCTGACATTTTCTTACCTAACATCTGCAGTGCCTCAGTGCTGGTTGCTTTCTATAAAAAGGGTATTTATAACCTAGACATCAAAATGCTTTTAATGTTCTCCTTACATGTAAGACATGTTAAAATATGAACTGAATACTGAAATAATGCCCACTGGTGGATGGTCAGAGACCTTTCACTGAAAGCAGGTGTCTAAAGAGGCACTGGGTCACAAATCCCATACTTGTTTCACTACTAGCCATTGCCCTTTGTTCTCTTGAAAAGTCCACCAACAAATATGAAGCTTTTAATTTTGTGCTGAATGACCATCTCATTAAAAACCACACATAGTAAAGTACTTTTTAAAGGAACAAATTTCCCCTTCATTATTCAATTTAGAGGACATTCAAATTACTAAGCAGAAATCCATCTTGGTTTCTGGGTATTTTTGAGTTTCTTTAGTGACATACTCCATCTATATTTTTAAATGTGAATTTTATCAGTTATTAATACTCCACTTGTATGTCTCCACTGGTTATATTTTATTGAAAATGTCCAAGAGACTCTTCCAAGACCCTCAGGACACACTCTGCTGGATCTGCTGGCTGCAAGGGCCTGAGAACCCAGACCCATCCCCCCAACTGTATTTTGATTATTATTTGATCTGATTCTTCAGAAATGACAACAACTGCATGACAATAAGGAAAGCACTTGCTTTTGGTGGAGGCAAGGCCTAGGTTTGAATTCTGGTCCCTTTCCTTACCAGATTGAGGATCTGGGGTAAACTGCTCCAATGCTCAGCCTCAGTTGTCTTATTCGTATAACGGGGGATGCTGACATCTGCTGTCAGGGATGCAAGAGCATTAAATGGAATCCTACCTAGGAAGCATCTCCCCAGCTTCCAGCAGAGAAGAAGGGTGTGGTAGATTTAGCCTGCTGCCCCCTGTCCCCTGGATGTGGGCTGATGAGTTTTGTCCCAGAAAGAATGTTGTAGAGGAGCTGGGGAAACCAGCAGCCAGGGTTTGAAGCAGGAAAACCTCCTTCACGCTAGACCCTCCCACGTGGGGCAAGTCCTATGATCCCCATTTTACTGATCAGAGAACAGGAACTCAAAGATTTCAAGTGATTGTCTTGAGTCAGTTACTGCACAGTAGGTTTGAGACTAGAACTCAGATCATCTAACCTTCACTGCTTTCAGTGAAGATCATGAATTTCAGAATACATGGGTCAAGTTCAAGTCCTCAGGAAATGTTGGGAGTGATATAAATTTTAAAAACAAGCAAAGTGAAGAATACTGTTGAGGGCCACACACATAAGCAGAGCAACAACAAAGAGAAAGGGAACCACAACCAGGGATTATCTTTGGGGTATGGAGGAGGCCCATGGGAGGTTCTTAAATGCACTAGTCAGCACAAATGAGGAATCAGTACAGGGACATGTTTTAGTATTCCTTACAACATAATGTAAATACAGGTTTTATAGCATGTATAAATATTTTATAAAAAATAATCTGCTGGAGATGGAATATAGCAATGATCTTTTCTCACCCATTGGAAAGACAGAATGAGCTTCCTTAAGGCAAAGGTTGCTATCAAAAGCATATGTTTGGTTGTTAGGGAGAAGAGTGATTTAAAAAGTCCATTTGACTCAGAGGAAACAGAAAAGAGATGTGCTATTTTTAGGGCCTGAATTCTAGAAATAGACCAGAATGGTAGAGCTTGGCATTTTCAGAATTGCGGGGAACTCTAGCAAACGGGATTCAAAGAGCTCAGGTCAAACACTGACATGGATCATCTGTAGGGGTAGGGATACTGTTCCAGAAAAATGTGTTTTTCTAAAAAGCTACTTCTATTAGAACTATCATGCACTAAGAATGACAAAATAGGCCACATCTGAGAATGGTCAAAATGTTACATATATACATGATCGTATTCTGCTCAGAAAACTTGGTCTAAAGTAACACTGCCATTTTCAAAAAGCAAACTGACCTACTCTCCAGTGTTCACCTATTCAAGAAATGTATACTGGGCTGGTGGTGAAGCTCAGTGGTGGAGTACTTGTCTAGCATGTGTGACACCTTGGGTTCTGTACACACACACACACACACACACACACACACACACACACCAACAACAAAACGTAAAAAACTGTGTGGTGAGTATCCAATTTGTGCTGGCAGTAGGCATGTAACAGGGGACAAGACAGAGACTATACCTACCTCTAGCAGACAGAACACTATTTAAGAGACAACTTTGTAGGATAAGGCAAACTGTCCTTACATTAGTGCTAGGAAGGAAAGAGGGCCACAATGAGTCAAGAAAGTCTCTAAAGAGGTGGCATGGACCCAGCTACTGAGGCAAGGGTAAAGAGTGGAAAGAGTACCTCAGGTATACAGAATAATGTGAGCTGAAGGAGTTGGTATGTTTCAGGACATGAAAGGAGGCTGGAGCCACAGGGTGGGAAGAGTGTGGCAGGTGGTGCAGGTGAGGCTGGGTTTGGGTCTGAATGGTTTGAGGCAAGAAAGCAAGGTGGCCTCCCATCACATCTAGATGGCCCTTGGAAGATGTGTGCCACTGAGGCAAGTCTACAGTGCCCTTCAGGTCTGAAGGGGTCCATGCTGACTGGCATCTCTATGTTAACTGATGGGCTTGTTCACATGGCTTGACAGTTCATACTTATTCTTTGCATATTTTAGGAAGTAAGTAACATATATATTTTGGTTACATGACATATATCTATTTGGGCAGAAATTAAAGAGCAGGAAAGGGAGAGGAGAGTCAAAGAGGGACCTCTCAGAAGCCATGGGAGACATATTTCTGGAAGCAGGAACAGACCTCTGCTCTGATACACCTCTAAATCCTTAATGCCTTCCCAGGTAGCTTCTACCATGTGGGATGATCCACAGATGAGTTTTAGTGGCATTTGCACACTCTAAGTAAATGGGTGAAATTCCATAAAGATCAAGTCAGGAACAGAAGCAAGTTATATCCTAAATCCATACATCATTTCCACAAAGATTCTGTTTGTCTTCCAGTATAATGCAAATTTAAATGCCAGGACTATTTAAGATCCCAAATAAATGAATCATTCAATGTAAATGTCACAGCCTGGTGATGATAAAGAGGATGACTCTACTGAACAATGTGACCACATGAAATGGATGTTTTGGAAAAGGAAATTAAACACATGAAGGTAGAAGATATTAGATTAGCTTTCAAACTCTAATGATACACTCCTGGAGAGGAACAGTCCACTATTGCTCGAAAAGAAGAAAATACCCATATAACTAAATTTAAAAATAATTCTGAGGAAATGATAAGAGCAAATGGAAATGGGAAAAAATAGATTTTCTTCAGGCTATTAAATTACAGACTTTTGGAGGTCAGTTCTCATATTCCCATGCCCTTCTGGCATAGAAAATTGAAGGCCTCCCTCTTAGAATCCAAGATACTCCAAGGGTGCAGTAGATTTGGTCTATATTTTTATTAGCAATGTTCAAATCAGTTCTTCCCAGGGGATTGATTTGTGAGGAGCACATCCTTAATTATAGCATTTTCCATTTCCATCATCTTCAGTTCTCCTGGTGCACCTCATCTATAAATCACCAAGTGAGAAAATGCCCCATGACACTGTCGCTCAAAGTCTCACATCAGTAAAAATATAAGTGACAAGAAAATTAGTCATTCGGGCTATTTCAGGTCTAGAGAAAGTGCTGTCAAATTGGGTGAGAAAAGATCCAACAGGCTACTTCGCTGATGAAAACGACCAAAGAAGTGAGGAATCAATACGAACAATAGAAAACCTGAGAGTTCTGCCATGCTTAGGCCAATAACTTGATTTCTGGGAGGAAGGCAGTTGATGTCATTTGAACTGTTTCTCTTTTGCAGGTTTTCTCTCATCCTAAAGATATGATATATTAGGAGCTAAAAATTTACTCTCAACCTTAATTATAGAAATGACCATAGCTGACATTTTGTGGGCATTTAATAAAGTGACAACTGAATGGAAAATAAATGGAAGTGTAGAACTGCCTGGAAATGTCTTGAATCCTGTTTGTGGTAAAGAATAAAAAGAGTAGGAAATTAAATAGCAATACAAATGGATTTTAAACTGCCTTTATCATCATTTCCTTTAAATGAAAAATTAAATAAAATACAGGTATTACTTAGAGCAATGTAATTTAAACTGAATTATTATTGTTGGTACTTTGCAGTACTGAGGGGTTGATCCTAGGGCCTAAGACACACTTTGTAAGTGCTCTACCAATGAGCCACATGCCCAGCCCATTTTTTATTCTTTTATCTTCAGACAAGGTCTCATTAGGTTACACAGGCTGTGTCTGGTGATCCTCCTGCCTTCACCTCTTAAGTCGCTGGGTTTATAGGCAAGCACTACCATGCCTGGCTTAAACTGAATTATTTAATATTTACTCTTCAACCATTCTGATCTTGCAGGCAAAAGCCACTTCCACTTGGTCTATAGATTAGTTTATATCTCGGTTGATTCTAAGAATAAAATAGAAGTGTGATGATATAAGATAGACCATAAGAAAACAGCTTGCAACTGTAGCCCTGTGGCATCCAATCCCGTCAGATCTCGGAAGATAGGCAGAGTCGGGCCTGGTTAGTACCTGGATGAGAGACCACCTGGGAACACCACAATCTGTAGGCTTGGGAGAAGGACCTGGCAACCCCCTCCCAAAAATCAATCTGCCATTGAAAACCCTATGAACAGCAGCGAAGCACTGACAATAGTGTTTCCTCTGTTGTACAGAGGGTCGCTATGAGTCGGATACCGACTCGATGGCACCTAACAACAAACAACAACAATAAGAAAACAAAATTGACAAGAACGCCAACAAAAACCCTCATCTGTGGCAGATCCTCTGGTTACTATGCCCTGGAAATATTCCCACCTGTTGCCCATGAACGACCCGTTGGGCCCACAAGAAGCTGGAGTGGGCTCATGCATGGCAGAAGCAAATATTGTGGTCCAAAGTTATCTGTTCCCAGTTGTGTACAGATTTTCTTGATTTTATTTCTGAAAGCAATTCTGGGGAAATATTTCCTTTTCATGATGCTTACAAAGTCTGAGCTATATTTAAGTTTTATTCTTCTGTGCCTTTAAAAATAATAAGGGTGGATGTATCTGGAGGAAGAAAATAATATTTCTATATTTGTATAAAATAATTCTAATGGCTTAAACAGCATTTGAGTTTTCCAGGAATATATTCGTCTTAATACCAAATTATCAGATGACAAGAAGAAACTACAAGAAAAATTAGGGGTTTACCAAATGATAGTGACCTACAACATGAGGAGATGCCCATGCAAAGGTTTCCAAGTGACTTTCCCAGCCTACTCAGACAGCTCAAGTGGGTGTACTGGGGTGTCAGAGCACCTGAGTGACAAACAGAGCTGCTGACCTGCACCTGAAACCCAATAAACCCCACAGATGTATGAGAGCAAAACAATCATGCCGCAGTTATGGAGACCTAACTGGAAATTTGGGGGAATTCTAGTAACACAGAGCTCTTCCATGATCAGAAGGAGCAAAACTATGCTTGCCACTTCATATTTGTGGCTATAAATCCAGAATATGCTGCAAATGTTCCCTGAGGCAAACATAGCAAGTGGACAGGAGGCTTGAGCTGCCATGGTAGACAGCTCTGAGCCTCTTCACCTCAGCTCTCCACAATAGGCTGCCCCACAACAGGCACAATTGCCCTGTCAAGGGACCTACCCTGGGAAAACGCAGAACCCTCAAATGAGTTCAGGGACACTAACCTTCCCACCATGACTGGGAAAGTGGTTTTGAGTTGGTGGAGGGCAAAAGCACCTTTTTCCTTTCTTTTACATCTGTCCTGGTATTTGGTTCAATGCTAGAGATAAACAAGATAACCAGGAAGTATATATAAGTTACTTAAATATAGTAGTGGGAATATTTTGTTTGCTTGTTGGTGGTTCTTTGGAATAGAACTCAGACCCTCTCACATGTTAGGCAAGGGATTTACCACTGAGTTATACCCTCAGCCCCTGTTTTGGGAAATTTTTATGTTTTGCCATCCAGATTGGTCACAAAAATTCCCCGGGGCTGCTGGAATGATTTTGACCTAATAGTGGACTCAACTGTGCTAATATATACCCTCTGTTAATCTTGGCACAGGCTGTACAAAGGAATGAATATACACATATATTATTGTTGTTGTTAGGTGCCGTCAAGTTGGGTCCAACTCAGTGACCCTATGTACAACAGAATAAAGCAATCTCCAATACTGTGCTATGCCCACCACTGTGTCAGTGCTTCTCTATAGTTCCTTTAAAGGTCATTTGTTTTAAAGGACTAGCTTTGCAAGTGGAATAGATGTCCTTGTGGCACCTTCCAACAAAAAGAGAGGAGAACCCATCTGATTCCTGAGTCCTCAGCTAAAGTGCACTCACTAGGTGGTCATGCATTCCTGTGACACTCCTGCATGCTGGCGAGGAAGGGAAATTCTGTCATGACACCAGATGAAGACTTAAAGGAAAATACATGCTGGGGCCTGGCATGAGGCTCAGAGGTAATCAGCAGCACAGAGTACAGGATGTCCCCTGCCTTTTTTCCCACAGTGTCGGGGATGGGACCCAGGGCCTTCAATGTGCTAAGTGAATGCTATGCCACTGAGCCACCATCCCACTCCACAGGGAAACACACTTTTAGGGTGTCTTTTTAGGACATACTCTAAAGGGAAAAGTCCCCATTCTGACAGTCCTTCAGGTGAGATATCTGTAGCATATGAACCAGATGACATCCTCATTGTCGGTGAGCCTCTGCTGGGTGGCACCTTGGCTGGTATTGCATTGATCACAGGTTATATTTAATACTGATACTAACTGAAGTGATCAAGGGCTTTTCATTGGCCAAACACCATTTTATAGGCTTTGTCTCATTTAATCCGCACCATGACCTCTAGTGGTTGGTGCTCTCATGATATTAAAACAGAGGAGGAAATTGAAGGGTGGAGGTGAGGTATCTGGCTCCAGGTCCTTCAGATGGTACCAGCAGCCTGACTGGTGAGCCCCGCCTCCTGACCACACTCAGGATCAGAATTCTCCTCCAGGAGAGTACATTATTTTAAGCTCCTAACATTTCATATCTTTAGGATGAGTGAAAACCTGACCCAGAGGCCCAGTTCCACACACTCATTGTTTATGTGGACTCCTGGAGGAAATGGATGCTTTTTCCCTCCCTTCCCATTCAGACTCAGTCATCCAACAACTTGAAAGGAAAGCAAACTTAAGGTGTTTAGAAAGCTCTCTTCCCGTAAATTAACTAAACCTCAATGCTTGCCTCTCAAATAAGTATCTTTGATCCTACCCTGGTGGGGAAGAAACACCTGTGGGTCAGCACAGGGATGGGAGTGCATCTCAGTGAGTCCCATCAGTGAGCATGTGGGCAGGGCTCTTGCAGCAGGGCAGCACACCCGGTTCTTCATCCTGCATGGACTAGTGCGGAGGCCTCTTCCCTGTCACTCCCTTCTTCCTTAGTACTCTCCTCCACCAAATGACCCATGGGCTGGCATCCTTGAACCTCAGGCATGGCACCCTATATTTGGTAGTGCCCAGTGTGGAGTCCCCCATGTGTCTGTCAGGTTGTCGTGCTATGGGGGCTTGCGTGTTGTTGTGATGCTGAAACTATGCTACTGATATTTTTACTTTATTTTTAAATTTTTATTTTATTATTATTTTTTATTCTTACTTTTATTTATTTTATTTATTTATTTTTTTTGTGGTACTGGGGGTTGAACCTAAGGCCTTGCACTTGTATGCTCTGCAAGTGCTGGACCACTGAGCAGTACCCTCAGCCCACTTTTTTACTTTTTGAGACAAGGTCTCCCTAAATTATGCAGACTGCGTCTGGTCTCGAACTTGCGATCCTCCTACCTCCGCCTCCTAAGCCACTGGGATTACAGACCTGCACCACTGTGCCCAGCTGATACTGGTATTTTAGATACCAGCAGAGTCCACCCATGGTGGACAGGTTTCAGCTGAGCTTCCAGACTAAGACAGACTAGGGAGAAGGACCAGGTAGCCCATTTCTGAAACAACTAGCCACTGAAAACCATATGAATAGCAGAGAAGCACTGTCAGATATAATGCTGGAAAATGAGCACCCCAGATTGGAAGGCATTCAAGGAACAACTGGGGAAGAGCCTCAAAATAGCATTGACCTTAATGACAAGAATGGAATAACACCCCTGGGACTTCCTTTTGCCGAGGTGGCCTGTCTCAGTGAGAAGAAACTGTCTGCAACATCGGGTTTAACATAAAAAGATCATGTACGTGGCACAGTGTTGAGTAGTGTTTTGTTCTTTTGTACTTAGGGTCACTATGAGTCAGACCCAACATGACAGTACCCATAACAGTGTGAGGTGGTGTGCGTGTGTCTTCCTGCTCTCCAGTGCCTCTTGGCATAGTCACCATGAACCTGCTGTGGTGGTTTTCCACTTGACACAGGGTAGTGTCATCCCAATGACCCCACAGGTTGTTGGTTACAAGAAAGCAATTTTCTGTGTGAGCTATAAGTAGATCTGCCTCAAGATGGACTGTGGCAAGGAAGAAAAGAGACTGTTTATTTTTGGTTTTCTTTTGTACTTGGATGATACATATCATCAGGTACAGAGAAAATACTCAGTTCTCCCTGAGTCTGACATTTGGACCATATGTTTAACATCTCCTCTACATTTCAGAAGTACTCTCTGAACACTTAAAATCTTTCAGCCTTTAAGAGTAATACAGAAAGAAATAAGGAAACAAGGTTGTCCTGGTGAGGATAAAAATCAGAAATTCTCTCATGATAATACATGCTTTAAAAATAAATGTCAGATAAAGAATGATGGGCGTTAATATCTTGATTTTCTATGTCATTATATTCTGGGATTATTCTACTTTGCACTTTGATGAAAATTGTCTGCTTTTATATTTTATATGCAAAATTCCCTTGTCTAAGGTCCCATCCATTCTGAACAAAATATACTCTCAAAATACACAAGTAACAGAAACAACTCTGAATAATGTTAAAGGTAAAATTCCCAACTCTCATAGTTTTCTGGGATTTTCCATATTTAAGCCTCATACAGTCATTTGATATCTTTTTCATGACTAAAATATAACTGTAGTATTACTTAAAATCCTAATCAAATCATTCTCTTGCAAATTAAGACACTTACTCTTGGAAAAATCACCAAATTGAATTAGGTGTGTCTTTTCTTGATAGATCAAAAACAGCTCCATTAAAGCAGCAGTTTTATATTAATGGCATGAGACATGGCCCAGATGAGAAAAATGTCCTTTGCAGTCATTTATATTCTACTTAAAGAGAGGTGGAGATGCTCCTCACAGTTTATATGTGAAGCCAAATTGCACAGCAGATCTCCAGGCCAGGAGACCAGATATCACCCAACTGGGGTGGCCCATCCATACTGAAGAGCCTAGTTTCACCTTGCCTACTAATTCCCTACTTCTTCCCATCATTATGCCAGTTGCCACTCACTTATCCATCCATCCATCACTCTAGCCACTTGGTATTTACTGCTTCCTACATATGCACCATTTTTCCCACAGAGGAAAGTAAACTTCCTTGCTCCTCAGCCCTCTTCTAAATTTTGGCTCTTATGGTAATACCTGGCCATTATACTGAGGGGCTGGGGTTTAGCTCAGGTGGTAGAGTGCCTCTCTGTAGTCTCTGAGGTCCCGAGTTCAATCCCCAGCACTATAAAAATGGGAGAAGGATGTGGCAATCCACTCTGGAGGCAATCCCAAAACAATCAGTCAATGAAAACCCTGTGAGGGTCACTATGAGTTGGACAAAACTCAAAGGTACCTAACAACAACAACAACATTATACTGAGAGTTATAGTATTTTGGAAGATTCTAAAACACATCATAGTGAGATTGTCTTATAATTAGCCTGAGTTCTGTTGGGTGTGATAGCTGACTTAGAATAAAAGACACAGCTAGGTGCTATGGCTGTAATCCCAGCTACTTGGGAGGCTGAGGCAAGAGCATCACCAGTTTGAGGTTAGAGGCAGCCTGTGCAGTTTAGGGAGACCCTGTCTCAAAAAAATAAAAAGGGGCTGTAGGTGTGGCTCAGTGGTAGAGCACTTGTCTAGCATGCACGAGGCTCTCAGTTTGATTCCCTAGTATTCTCAACAAACAAACAAATCAATAAATAAAAGATATAATCTTTGAAATAAAAACATCTTACCCAGCACTGGCATAATGCCCTGCCATATATGCAGCCCTTTTGTAGCCAAGAACTCACTGGAGCTGAACCGAACCCCAGAACTGAAAACCAAAAACCAAATTCCAACAAAAAGGAAACACAGAGAGCAGGGACTAAGACAAGAGCTGTTTTAGGTTGTGGATGTTTGAGTCTCACTTACAGCAGATTCTATAGCTGATCTACTATAAGGTATTTTGTAGACTGATGTTTCTGACTGTTGCTATCCACCCCAGTGACTACTCAGAAATGTCACTCTGGGAGTCCCCTTTGTATTTTTCTCCTACCTTTGCATTCCGGACATCAAATTACTGAAGAGAAAGCAGAGAAGGAGCTAAAATAATCCTGAGCCCACCCAGCTAGTAATGAGCAGGGCCAAACTTGGGCCCAGGCCAAGCTGTAATGAACGAATGGCCGCCATGGGCAAGTGGCTTGCTCTACAGATCCCACAGACCCTCAAATACTGGCCTCTTTTTTTTCTCTCTTGTGCTGCTTCAGTTTCATCTTTCAATTTTTTTATTTTTTTATTTTTTTTTTTAGTTAGGACGTTCACAATGTTCAATGCTATCTCAATTCACAAATACTGCTGCTTATTGCTGATGGAAGAATGAGAATATACAAATAGATCCTTTTCACTCTCTCCGGAAGCAAAGTAGCACAAAATAAATTGGCAATTTTTATAGCTAATCTGGCATTCACGATGACTTCCTAGTTGAATTATAATCTGTATGATTGACAGAAGACAGAATTTAGAGTAATAAACTACATTAATTCAATCCTTTTCTTTTTGTATCAGGGTTTGGTAAATTTAATGAGCTCATTTAAGCCAAAATTACTGTGCTTATTTCTGGTCACATTGTGAAGACAACTAGTGTAGAATTCTAAAGCTTTATTAATTGATTATTTTGAATGGACATTTTCCATGAGAGAATAATTTAGCAGCATCAGATATGGATTATGAAATCACAATATGCATCAACACTGCAGAACAGAGCTTTTCCTTGTGAGATCCACTTGGCTTTTGCTCCAAAAACACTGAGAGACAGCAAGAATGGATGGTCATCCTTTAACTGCTACCTTCCAAGGATAATAAAGCTTCTAGCAAATCCTTATGTGCTAGCTGGTGTCATTAAAAAAAACACTGAAGAGCTTATAATCATTTGAGCAATGCCTCTGAGCAATGAGAGACTAGAAATTCAGGCTTAAACTCCACATCATTGCAGAGAGCAAGGTCAAAGTCAAAGCCAATATTCTAGAGGCTAGTGTGTGCTTGACTCTGAGCAATATATGGCCCAAACAGAGCTCAGGCTATGGTGCAACCTTGCCACAAGGTGCTTTAGAATCCCCCTAACTACTGCAACATTCCATACAGGAGTATTGTAGGAGCCAATACCTGGAAGAGAGGGGAGAGGTGGAGAAGTGCCTTTCTGTCAGGTAGGTGGGAGGCACTCAGTAAGTATCAGATGGATGTGTGGATGGATGGATGCTGGAAGGGTGGATGGAGTGCTGCAACTCCCCAAGTACAGAAAAGAACAAAACCAAGCCAAGCCAAAACAAAACAAAAAACAAAAACCCCGGAACTGAAAACCAAAAACCAAATTCCAACAAAAAGGAAACACAGGGACCAGGGACTAAGACAAGAGCTGTTTTAGGTTGTGGACGTTTGAGTCTCACCTACAGCAGATTCTAAAGCTGATCTACTATAAGGTATTTTGTAGACTGATGTTTCTGACTGTTGTTATCCACCCCAGTGACTACTCAGAAATGTCACTCTGGGAGTCCCCTTTGTATTTCTCTCCTACCTTTGCATTCCGGACATTCCCACCCCTATTCATTGACAGCACAGGCAGGAGCTCATTGCCTTCCTGAAACATCCCACATGCAGGACACTTGTCCCAGTAAATGTCCTTCACCTCTGTGGAGACCCCAAGGGTCAAGAAGATCACACACACAAGAGAGCTGTAACACTTTTACCTAACACCAAGAAGGGGTAATTACCCTTTGGACTTATGGAGGACATAAATGACATGTAACACCTGATTCCTATCTTCTCCCAGCTTCCAGCTGACACAAGTTACTGAGTTATGCTTACAAATGCACCCGGTGTTGAAGAAGGGAGGCAACTACGCTGTTTGGCGTGGCTGGAGGGCTTTGTGGAAATGGCTGAGACTGCATGGATGCTACACAAGCAGGAAAAGAGCAGTGGAGGAGGCAGAAGGATAGTCTTGTGGGGCAAAACCGAGAAACTGAGAAACCAGGCCCAAAGAAGAGATGTCATAGGAAGTAGGACTGGGAGAGGGCTCTGGACCGACACAGGTGTTTGGGAAGCATGGAGGCTCCAAGGAAGGACATTAGTGATGAGGCAGGGGGGTGGGTTTGGCACCCAGGCATCAGGCTGGAGTGGCAGAGGGCAGGACATGGCACAGGAATTTGCACAGAAAACCCTGGGAACAGCTTGGACGGATGCCTTTAGGAGGCAGAGGATCCCAGTCAGAGGCCATTTCAATAAGCAGACGGTGCTGAGCAAAGGAAAACTTAACCATGCAAAATGCTTTATAATTAAAAAAATTAAATACAATTTATAAACTGGCTATAAGTTACTATAAAATTATCCTTGAGATGAAGGGATAGAAACATGCAAGAATCTTTAAGTATAGTATAGATAATAAGTATAAGTATAGATAATAAGAATGCCTATGATATTTCAAAATTGCTATAAGGGTAGATTTCAAATGTTCTTACCACAAAGAAATTCTAAGTATGTAAGGTGATGGACATGTTGATTAGCCTGATTTGATTAATTCACAATGTACACATGTATCATTATAACACATGGTACCCCATAAACACATGCAATTATAATTTGTCAATTAAGAATAAAATTGAAAAATTAAGCTTTTTTTATTCTGAGATTCTCAAACCAAGTACATGTTGCTGTGAACACATGAACCTCTGGATGCAGCAGTGCTTTCTAGAATAGGCCTGTGTCCTGGGTGTTTCATCTGCATGAAGTTTAAGTAAAAGCTATATGTTTAATGAGAAATATCTGGTGATCTGCTAATATTACTTATACAGATTTAATAGGAGAAATAAATAGGTTTCACATCTTATAACTAATAATAAATTGTATTTAGGCTACTGAATTTTCTTTCTTTCTTTCTTTCTTTTTTTTTTTTTTTGCAGTGCTAAAGATCAAACCTAAGGCCTTGTTCATGCTAAGGAGTTGGTGAGAAAAATCCTAGGGCCTGTGAAAAAGGAAACACTGAGCACAGGGATCATGACCCTCTTACTGTTATAATTCAGCAGCAGAATAGCCATTTTTTCTGTGGTGATGGAGGTAGTACAGAATATGCTACGTGGGTCAAATTTCTGCAGACTGGTCTCAGAATGTGATTGTCTTACTGTACCTGTGGAACACCGACTGCAGCAGCTCTCCTATGATAATTATAACAAGCCAGGTAATTGTCGTGGATTAAGTACCTGGGGGTGGGGGTTAAAGGTTACCGAGTTCTGGTACCCTGAGTATTAGGACAATGCTAATCTTCCTAAAGATGAGTATGGCAATATTCATTTTAGTAAGTCTAATGAGCTTTCACTTTTGAGCTTTTGGGGGGACAAATTAAAGGGACCTAACTGGACTTTCTATCACTTTGTAATGCCATCTAATCCCACTGAGAAGGAGAGAATTAAAAATAATGGCCACAGCATTTCCTTAGAAAAGAGTTAAGTTGACCAATTAAGAGAGACTAGATAGTAGACTTGGGGCTGGGGTTTAGCTCAGTTGGTAGAGTGCTGCTTTATACTTTCTGAGGATCTGGGTTTGAACCTCAGCACCACAAAAATGGGAGAAGGATGTGTGAATCCATTCCTGAGGCAATCCTAAAACAATCAACCATTGGAAACCCTAGAAGGGTTGCTATCATTCCACCCAACTCCACAGCACCTAACAATGGCAGGTAACAGACTCACCAATGTAGGGGAAATAGCTTCTGCCACAGGATTGAACCTAGGGTCTTGTGCATAATAGGTACATGAGAAAGCAAAGGATTATTTATTTTTTATGGTTGTTGTTAGGTGTCATCGAGTCGAGTCCAACTCCTAGTGACTCTGTGTACTATAGATGAGACACTCCCCCACATTGTGTCATGCCAGGCACTATGTCAATGCTTCTTTGCTATTCATTGGGTTTTCAATGGCTGATTGTTTTTTAGGAGTGGGTTGCCAGGTCTGTCTCCCAAGCCTACAGCACCTGGTGTTTCCAGGCTGTCTCCCATTTAAGTACTAACCAGGCCCGACTCTGCTTAGCTTCCGAGATCTGGCAGGATGGGATACCAGGGTGGTAAGGCTGCAGGCATTTATTTATTTAGGATGGTTTATTTTGAAAGTACAAAATCTAATGTTTCTTCAAATACCCTTGTCTCATTTTTTTTACATTTTATTTTCTTTTTAACTAGGTGGCTGCCTCTTTTTGCTGGGGAGAATCATGTTCATTGTCAAATGCCCAAGTTCCTGCAGTCATACACCCTTGAGTGACTGTATGATGGCAGCTCTGCTCAGTCGGAATGCCAAACTGGTCTCTCCTAGGCCATGGACAGAGCCTCCACTCCAGCTGTGTGGAGGGATACATCTGTCTTAATGTGTCCCTAGCACCTCCTAAGGGACTTCTGCTCACTCTAAATAGCCTCCATTTTAAAGGAAAACCATGGAAACTTAGTGATAATCTGTTCTGCCTTAAAAAAAAAAAAGCCAGTAATGTTTCTACCCACCATCTATCCATCCATTCACAGACATAATTACTAATCCTACTATATGCCAATCAATTGTGAATCAAGGCTTTCTAGTGTAATTTTCAGGAAAAAAATTTTACAAAGAAGACATTGCTATTCTTTAAAGCTGAAGAGACTGCAGCTCTCAGAAGTTAAAGATTAGGCTAAGAGCAAACAAACATTGGCAAACTTCACGTGGCTCCGTCTAATACTTTACCCAGAGTCCCAAACAGGGTCATGCCTGTATTATTCTTACAAAACACAGGCTGAGCATCTCTTACCCACAATGTTTGGAACCAGTAGTGTTTTAGAGTTTGGAGGTTTTCAGATTTTGGAGTATGAGCAGAGACTTTTCCTGGTTGAGTATCCCTAATCCAAAAATCAGAAATCTGAATGGCATGGGATTTGAGTATCACTCAAAAAGTTTCAGATTTCTAGAGCATTTAGGATTTCAGATGAGGGATGCTTCTATTGCAAGAGGTAGAAGCAGCTAGGAAGGGGACTTGAATCTACTTAGCGGAGGTGGAGTTTTGGAGAAGTTTGGGGTATGTATGGGAGATAGCCTCTAGAGGTTGTCAGTCTGTGAGAAATAAAGAATAAGCCTTTTGATATAAGCATACAAAACTCAATTTAAAAAAAAATGTAACATTTTTCTGTACAAGCTGCAACAATAGTATGACTTATCCCATAAAGCTGAAAATAGGATTTTTAGATGAGGTGTAACAACTGTAAATATTCATAAGCTAAACTACTCAGCTCATTTAAAGCAAGCCTTTGCTAATTAACTTTATAATTAATGTATCCCCTATTAAATCTGATCAGCAACATGCACTCAAAGGACACAGAGGTGAAGACATCTGATAAATGTCTGGATTTTTTTTAGAATGAAGATAATGTTCATGAAGACTTTGGACTGAAATCTATGCTTTACCACATAACAGGCAAGTGCTAAAATGGGTTTAAAATATAGTATATAACCACTGAAATTCTAAAACTTCTCAGAATGGAAGGTAGATCAAATAAGAAAGGAAATATTTAAAAATGTGTTTCATATAGTAAAGGAAAGTAACTTAATAAAAATGTAGATCAAAGTTTAGTATGAGCCTGGTGCTGTGGTGCAGGCATATAATCTCAGAGACTCAGGAGGCTGAGGAGGGAGGATTGTGAATTCAAGGACAGAGGCAGCCTGTACAACTTAGCAAGGCAAGATGAAGACGGAGATGATGATGATGAAGAAGAAGAAGAGGAGGAAGAAGAACAGCAACAGCAGGAGAAGGAGGGGGAGGAGGAGGAGGAGGAGGAGGTGGTGACCAGGGAGGGTGGAGAGAGGAGGAGGAGGCTGGAGGTGTAGCTCAGTGGTGGCGCGCTTGCCTAACGTGTGTGAGTGTATGAGGTCCTGGGTCCAACCACTCCAGCAGAGCAAAAGAAAAACAAATAAACTTTGCATGGTGGGGTGTGTTTTTTTTTTTTTTTTTTTTTGTACCAGAAAGGTACTCTGTTGGAATCACAGCATTTCAGATACAGCATGCAGTTGTCAAATATCTGTGGTGGGAAGGAATAGGGAAGAAAAAGAAGGGATGGTGATATACTAAGAACATCCATGAATTGATGTCCATTTGGAAGTCTGAAAAAAGACCCTAAAGAATGTGAGTGCAAATAATTTAGGCAGGTCAGGCAGTGATGAACAAAGTGTACACAAGCAAAATGAAAATAAAAATAGGTGGGTACTATGGTACACACCTGTAATCTCAGCAACTCAAGAAGCTGAGACAGGAGGACTAAGGGTTTGAGGCTATAGCAGCCTGTGCAACTTAGGGAGACCTTGTCTCAAAATAAAAAAGGGGAAAAGGGGGCAGCTCAGTGGTAGAGCCCTTGCCTAGCATCTGCGAAGTCCTGGGTTCAGTTCTTCGGTATGGCAAAAGAAATAAAAAATAAAAAAATAAAATAAAATAAAATAAAATAAGGAAAAAAGAAAAAGAAAAAGAAAGTAAATTTTACTAAACACAGTCAGCCTCCTCCTAACTAAAGTTGCTTGTAGTCACACACACTGGGCTCTCAAAAAAGAAATGACAGTAAAGAATGAAAAGAATGAATTCTTTATTTTCCCCATGGTACTTAGGGGTTGAATCTGGGGCTATGGTTTGGCTCAGTTGGTAGAGCGCTGCTCTGCACTGTGTGAGGCCAGGGGTTCAATCCCCAGCCCCGCGAAAATGGGAGAAGGATGTGGCAATCCATTCCCAAAGCAATCCTGAAATAATCAGCCATTGAAAACCCTAGGAATAGCAGAGAAGCGCTGACAATAGTGCTGGGCATGACATGGTGTCAAGGAGTGTTTTATCTGTGGTATACAGGGTCTCTGTGAGTTGGACTTAACGCGAAGGCACAGAACGATAACAATAAAGGGTTGAATCCGGGCACCTTGAACATACTTTGCAAGTGCTCTACCACTGGGCTGCTCCCCCAGCCCATTTATTTATTTTTTATTTTGAGTCAGGGTCTCAGTGAGTTGAGTTACGCAGGCTGCCTCTGGCCTTGAGCTCAGGATCATTCTGGCTCCACTTCCCGAGTCACTGGAATTATAGGTGTGAGTCACTGCAACAGGCAAGAATGAACTCTTCAGCATATGTTTACTTAGTTATATTACATCCCAGGAAGAAGAGTAGGGCCTGGGGTCATCCCCTTCTATGAAGTCAGCTGGTGCAGAGCTGAGGACTCTACCAAAAAGTGAGTGGGCGGGGAGGAGGCACAGCACCACTCTTAGCAAGAGGGAAACTGAACAAGGGTCCTGAGGTGGGGAAGGGTCTGCAAATCTTCTGCAGGCAGAAACTGTGCCCCAACACCTTCCAGGGGCTGCTCTGACTTGTACTCACATGGACCATGACCAAGATTAAGTCTGTGGGCAAGATTAGTAGAAGTTTTGGGAGATTTCTTGCTCTAAATTCTATTTAAATGAAAAATCCCCAATGTCCAGTAGCTGCTAAAGACTTAAAATGGGATATACTGTGTATTAGATTAACATAAAATTGCTGGGTTTTGATCCATAAACATAGTAATTTCATCTGGTCTAACCTGCTATCAGAGCCTACTGGACTGCAGATGTCTTTCCCTCAGTGTCTGTCTGGGGCTGTCCCACTGGCGAGGATTTCTCCCTCTTCTCCCAAGCCGCAGCCCATACACTTACTAGGAAACAAGACAGTCTCCAGCCTACAGTGCTTCCTGAACTCTCAAATGAAATCCCATGAGGACCCAGAAAGCTGTAGGGAAAAATTGAGAGGAAATTGGTAAAAACTCCCAAACTGGGAAAATGGCGTTTGAATATCTGGTTTGTAAATTAGAAATCTACTTGGTTGCATGTTTGTACAAAACCTTTCCTGATTGGACAATTGGGCTGAAAGCTGATTGGCTCAGGCCATTCCATGGGCGAACTATATAAAGAGCTGTGCTGCGGCAGCTCCACCTTTTTTTGGCACTGCCTTTCTGGCATCCCTTTCTGCGCCTTCTCGCCTGTTCCTGCCCGGACCACAGATGAGGATGTCCCTCTCCCGCTGCTCTCCCCCGGACCTTCAGTGAGGAAATAATGCTCTCCCGTCACAATCCTCGACAAGGAAAAGAACCTGCTCTCTGATCACCGAGGAAGCGGCAGCTGTCTCCTCTTGACCACCGAGACGACCAACACAGGTGTTTGTCCCTGGAAGGCAAAAGCGCCTGAGGCTTTTCCTTTCTCCCGTCTCCTCCGGGGTCCCGAGGGCCGCAGGAGTCTGCGCCCCTCACCTGAGGGTCCCGAGTGAATTGTGTTTAGTATCTGTGTGCTCGGTGGCGCAGCCCGTCCGAACCTCCAGGCCGGACCGGGAGGCGCGCGCCCCACATAGATTTGGCGCCCGAACGTGGGGCCCAACATAGTTGGTGCCCGAACAGGGACCCAACAAAAGCCAATAAGGTCCTTAGCACGTCCATGTCCCAACTAAATAGTTGATGACCTTTATGACTAGGTTTTATATGAGTTTTCTGAAAGGACCTCAGTCTGTTTATAAATCCCATCCCTATTAAGCAAAGTAATTTAATAGGTAAGTTGCTTGAATGTACTATGTATCTATTTGAATTTCCAATGCCACCCTTTTGCCTGTGGCAAGAGGGCAGCTGCCTCAATTCCCCTAGGGAGGTGAACACTGGGCTCCTCTCTGAGGCCTTGAGGTGTTTGCACTCTTGATTCTGCTGCCTTTAGGTTGGAGGCAGGACAGCAATCTGAACAGAAACAGGAAGAGATCCCTGGCCGTGGGAGGCACCAGGGTTCTAGAGAGAGGTGGGTCAGGTCCTGGACAGGAGGGAGGGTGGGGGAGACTTATTAACAGCTGTGGCTGCCCAAAACTCATGGGCTATGCCTCATCCTGCCACAGGCCTATGGCCAGCCACTGCCTCCACCTGGATCTGCACCTGGGCAGTGAGGCAGCAGAGGACATACTCCTGCCTCATTTACCGGAGGGTCAGGGGTCAGATGCTGCTGATGTGACCATGGCTAGTTCTCTGCCCTTTTCAAATCTGTGTCTGCCTCTATAAGATGGAAGCATTAACAACCCATCTATGCATTTGTGTGTAGTATATGGTTAATTTGATGAATGTTAGTTGAGTGAATGCTGGTTATTATTAGCAATTTAAATAAAAGTTTGCTTTCTGTCAGTGGGGAAATTAAGTAGACTAGTGACCACAAACTACAGTGAAGATCCTGAAGACTACCTTGTAACTTAGGACACATGGGACTCCACTCCTTCTCACAAGCCACATTCCATCTGGCAGAAAACCCATACCAATGTGTCACCTGACCATGCATCAGCACAGCACACGGCTACCTGGCCCCGGCCATTGCCATCTTGGCCCCTCCTACCTGGTCTGTGGGCCTCTGCACCCAGCGGGGGCCTTTGAGGGATGGAGCCCTTTGTCCGTCCAACCCTTAAATGGTGCCCACCTCACAGTGAGAGCCAAAGTCTTGGACGGAGGGTGAGGCGCCTGGCCTGCCCTCATCTCTGATCTCAGCTGCACTTCCCACACTCCACACATCCTCCGTGCCTTCCAGGCCCTCTGCTCAAATGCACTTCCAAGCTCTGACTCAGTGTTTCATGTGAATCTCTCAGAGTGGTTTTAATCTGGGTCAATGGAGCTCAGATGTCCTTTTTGGGTGACTGATGATCAGAATTCAAGGGGCCCATGAACTTGAATGGTAGAAAGTATATTTTTGTTTTCACTACCCTCTAACTGAAATGAAGCATTTTTTCCCATTATACACATGGACAAGCCACCATGGTAATACCTGTGACTGTGCCACCCAGAGAAATCACAGATGTTTTCACAGCACATAGCATTGTTGCCAGTGTCTTAAAATTTCAATTTTGCTCATTGTTGTCGTTGTTGTTGTTAGGTGCCATCGAGTCAAGTCCGACTCATAGCGACCTTATGTACAGCAGATCGAAACACTTGCCAATTCTGTGCCAGGCAAACCATCTTATTTATGTTTAAGCCCATTGTTGCAGACACTGTGTCAATCCATCTGGTGGAGGGTTTTCCTCTTTTGCGTTGGCCTGCCACTCTCCCAAACATGATGTCCTTCTCCAAGGATTGATCTCTCCTGACTACATGTCTGAAATATGTAAGACGTAGTCTGGCCAT
>VMDO01003669.1:0-67236 GCA_007922755.1 Pedetes capensis
CCCTGCCCTCGCCCCTCCCGCCCTGCCCGGGCCCCACCTGCCCTCAGCGCCCACCTGCCTGCCCACAGGGGGCGCTGCCCTTCGACGATGACAACCTGCGGCAGCTGCTGGAGAAGGTCAAGCGAGGCGTATTCCACATGCCCCACTTCATCCCGCCCGACTGCCAGAGCCTGCTGCGCGGCATGATCGAGGTGGATGCCGCGCGGCGCCTCACGGTGCGTCCTGCCGGGCCCCGTGCCCTGGCCAGGCCTCGGCCCTCGGGAGCTGACCTGTCCCTGCGCCCATGGTGCCTGCCTTGTCTCCAGCACCTCATCCCGGGCTGCTCTGGGGAGAGGGCATTGCTGGGGCGGGTGTCTCAGTGTGGGTGGAAGACCGCGCCCAGCCTACGCGTGTGCTTCAGGGAGCCCTGTAGGCACAGGTGTGTGAGCGTGTGCCCAGGTGTGTGTGTCCAGGTGTGTGCAGATGTGGGTCTGGTTCACATGTTCCAGGCTACATGCCCAGGTGCGTGAGCTTGTGCCAGGGGCTGGGTGCCCAGGTGTGGGTGAATATGTGCCGGTGTGTGTGTGTGCACAGGTACGTAAGCTTGTGGCAGGGTCTGTGTGCGCAGTGTGTGTGCACAGATATGTAAACTTGTGGCAGGGTCTGTGTGCGCAGTGTGTGTGCAAAGGCGTGTGAGCTTGTGCCAGGGGCTGGGTGCCCAGGTGTGGGTGCACAGGTATGTAAGCTTGTGGCAGGGTCTGTGTGCACAGATGTGTGTATGCAGGTGTGTGAGATTGTGCCAGGGGCTGGGTGCACCATGTGTATGTACAGGTGTGTGAGATTGTGCCAGGGGCTGGGTGCCCAGGTGTGGGTCTGGTCCACATGTTCCAGGCTGCGTGCACAAGCACATGAACTTGTGCCAGGGGCTGGGTGCCCAGGTGTGGGTGAACATATGCCGGGGTGTGGGTGCACAGGTATGTAAGCTTGTGGCAGGGTCTGTGTGCACGGATGTGTATGCAGGTGTGTGGGCTTGTGCCAGCGGCTGGGCGCACCATGTGTATGTACAGGTGTGTGAGATTGTGCCAGGGTGTGTGTGTCCAGGTGTGGGTCTGGTCCACATGTTCCAGGCTGCATGCACAAGCACATGAACTTGTGCCAGGGGCTGGGTGCACAGGTATATGAGCTTGTGCCAGGTTCTGTGTGCACGGTGTGTGTGTCCAGGTGTGTGAGATTGTGCCAGGGTGTGTGTGTCCAGGCATGAGTGAGCATGTGCTAGGGCATGTGTGCCCATGTGTGGGTGTGTGCCAGGCTCTGTGCACAGGTGTGTGAACTCGTGCCAGAGTGTGTGTGCCCAGGTGTGTGTTAGTGTGTGTGCCCAGATGTGGGTGTGCTCTGGGGTGACAAGCATGTGTCAGGATGTGTGGCTTTGTTGGGGGGTGGTGCGCCCAGGTGTATGTGGCCGTGCCTGAGGTTGAGGGCACACTCCTGGTGGGTGGCAGCCTGTGTCTGTGTGTAGTTCAGAGGGCGCTGGTAAGCCTTGGCGGGCCTGCCCCTTTTCCTGTCTTCCGGCCTCCATGGCCCTTGGACACGCCCCTTAGCAGTGTGAGCAGTGTAAGCAACTGTCAGCTTGAGGGCAGACAGAGGGGTCCAGGGAAGCCCACGCCCACATCGGGGGAGCAGGCCGCCCTCTGGGGCAGCCTCTCCAGGAGGAGGTGCCGGCCCTGTACCCGAGTTGGGTGGAGAGAAGTCCACAGCAGCTGTGCCCAGCCCCCGCCTGCACCTGCACCCAGCCCCCGCCCCTCCTGGCTCTGCTGCCTCCAGGCTGCCTCGTTGCCCCTGCCCTGCTCCTGGAAGGCCACCCAGGCGGCACTGCGCCAGGGCCAGAGGGCCTGCTCACTTCCCGCCTCTCTTCCCCTCCCTGGTCCCTGCCCCTGCCTGCTGCACCCCAGCACCACTCCTTCCCCGGCTGCGTTTTCTCTGCACCTGGGGAGGTAGGGGTGAGGTGCTGGCCTGGGGCCTCTGGGACAACCCCCACTCTCCTGCTCTTGCCCCCCTCGAGGTGGGCTCCCCTGTACTAACTCCCTGTTTCTCTTTCCTTGTAGCTAGAGCACATTCAGAAACACATTTGGTATATGTAAGTAGCTTCTCTGCCCACTAACGCCTGCTTTGCCTGTCGCTGTGGCCTGCTAGGAAGGGGGAGGGCGCCGGCCAGCACGGGCTGCCTCCAGCCTCGCTCTCTGCTGCCCTGCGAGGCTGGGCAGGATGCAGGAGGCCTGCAGGGCTGGGTGCAGGGGCAGCAGCAGGCAAGGGTGAGGGCGAGGACGAGGGAGGGCCGTCCACCCTCCCGGCTGACACAGGGTGGGTGGAGAAGCCTCAGGCCGCACTGGAGGTGCGTGACCGCCAGCGTCCTGTCGTCCACAGAGGGGGCAAGAACGAGCCGGAGCCGGAGCAGCCCATCCCCCGCAAGGTGCAGATCCGCTCGCTGCCCAGCCTGGAGGACATCGACCCCGACGTGCTGGACAGCATGCACTCGCTGGGCTGCTTCCGCGACCGCAACAAGCTGCTGCAGGACCTGCTGTCCGAGGAGTGCGTCCGCGCGGGCGGGCGGCGGGTGGCCGTGCTGTGGCCAGGAGCGCCCTCCCCGTGTGCCAACCCTCCTGGCGCCTCTCGCCTTCCACAGGGAGAACCAGGAAAAGATGATTTACTTCCTCCTCTTGGACCGGAAAGAGAGGTACCCCAGCCACGAGGATGAGGACCTGCCCCCCCGGAACGAGATAGGTACAGGATTTGCAGACTGCCCTGCGCCCCTCGGCCCAGCTGGCCACGCGGCCTGACCCCCGTCTGCACACAGACCCTCCCCGGAAGCGCGTGGACTCTCCGATGCTGAACCGGCACGGCAAACGGCGGCCGGAGCGCAAGTCCATGGAGGTGCTCAGCGTGACGGACGGCGGCTCCCCAGTGCCCGCAAGGCGAGCCATCGAGATGGCCCAGCACGGCCAGAGGTGCGTGCCTGCCGCCGGGGCCCATGCTGTCTGTCTGCCACCCTCGCCGTGGCAGCGAAGGCACCTTTCCAGGCTGCCCTGGGACTCAGCCCACTCATCTCTGCCCATTGGCCCTGTGATCTGGGCTGAGGCCACTGGCTGGGCTGGACTATACTGTACCAGGGGTACTGGCTGGGCCACCTGGGCTGGGCTGTGTGGGCTGGACTGTGTGGCTGGACTGGGCTGAGCTAGACTGAGCCGAGCTGGGCTGGACTGAGCTGAGTTGGGCTGGACTGGGCTGGACTAGACTGAGGTGGGCTAGGTTGGGCTGGACTGGGCTGGACTAGACTGAGGTGGGCTAGGCTGGGCTGGACTGGGCTGAGCTGAGCTGAGCTGGGCTGAGCTCAATTGGGCTGGGTTGGACTGGGCTGAGCTACATGAACTGAGCTAGACTGAGCGTGACTAGTCTGGGCTAGACTAAGTTGAGCTGAACTGGGCTGGACTGAGTTGGACTGGGCTGGGCTGAGGCTGGGCTAGGCTGGGCTGAGCTGGGCTGAGCTGGGCTGGGCTGGGCTGGGCTGAGCTGGACTGGGTTGAGCTGGGCTGAGCTGGGCTGGACGGGGCTGAGCTGGGCTGGACTGAGCTGAGTTGAGCTGGGCTGGGCTGGACTGAGCTGGATTGGGCTGGACTGAGCTGGATTGGGCTGGACTGAGCTGGATTGGGCTGGACTGAGCTGGATTGGGCTGGAATGAACTGGACTAAACTGGGCTGGACTGGACTAAGCTGAGTTGGGTTGGACTGGGCTGGGCTGGGCTGAGCTGGACTGAGCTGGATTGAGCTGGACTGGGCTAGATTGGGTAGGGCTAAACTGGACTGCATGTCATCCAGCTGTGTTCTGACCCACCAGTCCAGCAGGCTTGTCCCTGCCATGCTTGGCTGTCTTTGGGTGGCCAAGAGCAGTGTAGGCAAGGACATGGAATTCAGGGGAGTAAAAGGCAGACCCAGGGTCCTAGCAGGACCCCTGGTGGGAGAGGGCATCCACACCCTGCAAAGCCTGGCCTGAAAGGTAGCGGGGTGGGGCTGCTAGAGTCCTCCCAGATCCTTTTGCTGGATGCAGCCTCCCCCAGAGGTGCAGCCTCCCCTCACCAGGTGGGGTTTTGGGTGTCTGAGAACAGGCCAGGAGCCTGGGAGCCCCGCAGCCCTGGGTACCCTTGGTCATCCCCACAGGCCAGGAGCCTGGGAGCCCCGCAGCCCTGGGTACCCTTGGTCACCCCCACAGTCTGGACCTAGCATCCCACGGCCCTCACCCTGCACGGGGTGCTCGGGTGCTGGGACAGGCCAGGGCTGCTCCTGAGGAATTTGCCAGGCCTTGTGGGAGCCGCAGGGTGTCTGGGAAGCTGTGAGGGCAACTCTGCTTCAGCCCTGACCCTGGGGTGCTGGGGTCCCTGCCCGCTGGGTCCCAGGCCCTCCCCCGGCATCAGAGCTGGCTCAGCCTCCACCCTGGTGTCTGGCCCTGGGCAGCCTGCTTCCTACTGTCCAATCCACTGAGCCTGAGCAGGCATGGGGTGGGACAGCAGGGGTCCCTCCTGGCTGCGCCCTGGTGTCCTGCTCCCTGGGGTGCCTCCCCTCAGCAGGACCCCACCCAGGGCCAGGTGCACCCCATCTACTCACATGGTGGCCGCCTCTCCTGGCCTGCCTGACCCTGAGGGGCAGGCCAAGGGTCGCTGTTTGCCCTGTGGCCCAGGCGGGGCTCCCTGGCCTCTGTCCCAGCTTCCGGGCCTGGCTGCCGTGGGCAGGACTATCTTCAGGGGCTCCAGGAAGCCCTTTGTCCCGCTTCCGCTTCTGGCTTGGCCCCTTGGCACTGGGCCTCAGCAGGGCCACTGGCTGGGACCGGAGGGACACCGAGGTTGGTGGCGGGCGCTGACCACGGCCTGGAGGCCGCCCCACCCAGCAGGTCATCCAGGGCAGGGAAGGGTGTGGCTCCCACCCCTTCCTCTCTCGCTGCGTCTGTGCGCCGGCCTAGGATTAGCGGGCTGCGCCCCGCCTGGAGCTGCATGGAAGTCTTGCCCCGTGTGGCCTGGTGGCTGAGCTGCGTGCGAGTGGCCGCGGCAGTAACTCTGTTTTCTCGCTTTGTTCCTGCTGTAGTAAAGCAGTGTTCAGTAAAAGCCTGGATATCGCTGAAGCCCATCCCCAATTCAGCAAAGAAGACAGGTATACACCCTGCCCATCTGTCCCCGCCTTCCCAGCCCCAGATGCGCTGCCCTTGCCTGAGCCGGGCAGGCAGAGGCAGGCCTGGTGGCGAGGCCCGGCCACGGACTTACTGGCCTTCCTCTCTGGGGCTGGCTGGTCCGGCAGGCCAGGGAAGGGCCCGGGCAGCTGCGCTGAGGCGCATAGGGGTGGGGCTGTGGGGCAAGGCCCACGGCCAGCCTGAGGCCCGGACCCCCACGCCACGGCTCACACGGGCTCAGGGCGGGGGCTGCTGCGCTTGCCCCACCCTGGGACCCACCAGGCTGCAGGCTGCTATTGTCCGCCAGTCCTTGACCTTTGTCCAGTGGGGCTCCCTGGCCCTGGGTGCTGGGGCAGCCCTGTTGCCCACGAGGGCAGGCCGGCCAGAGTCAAAGTGAGTAAGTGTCCCATGGCCCTGGTAGGTATAGCAGGTGGCCACAGGCCCCTGGCAGGATGGTGCTGCCCCTCAGCGCACCTCCCACCAGCCCCGGCTCCCCCCTCAGCCTCGTCTCTGTTGACGCCCGCCTGTGCCGCCTGCCTTGCCGCGCACCCCCGGCCCTGCTGCCCTCCGCCCGGCGCCATGGTTCCCTCAGGCAGTCTCAGCTCAGCTCCGGCGGCCTGTGTGCCAGGCAGGAGGGCCGTGGTGCCCACGCTCGCTCTCCAGCTTTCCATCCGCTCTTTCTGTGCCCAGCACTGTGCCTTGCCTGCTGGGGCGGCCTCTGGGGCCTGGGCCTTGCTTGCTTGTGGCTGCTGCCTGTCTCTCGGCCCAGCTTCCAGTTGCACACTGGGCCTGGGTTCCAGCCCTGGCCTACGCAGGCTGTGGTGGGTACCCCTCCCTGGTGCCCCCGGCAGTCAGGTGGGGAGACGTGGAGGCGGCTGCCGCAGGTCCCTGGCCGCAGGCCCTTGGAGGTAGGCGGGGGGCCGTACGGCTTCCCCCCATCCCAGGGCTGGGCTCAGCAGTGGCTCGCCTGGCCGGTGGGCAGAAGGAGGGGCCACGCGGGATGGGTTTCACTCTGTTCTGTCCTCTTCTGTCCTGTGGCTGCCTCGGCCTCCCCCCACCCTCCTCCTCTAAGGATGGCGGGCCCCGCTGCCCAGGGGTGAGCAGGCATCAGCGTGTCCTCTCTCGCCGCTTGGTGGCGCCGGGGCACCTGCTCACCTGTGTTGTGGCCATGGTGGGCCAAGTCTCCAGCCAAGGGGGCAGTGCTGGGGCAAGAGGAGGGCTGTGGGCCGGCCCAGGCATCTCGGGTGGGCAGCGCGGACATGGAGGGCTGGGTGCCGTGACAGCACAGCCCTGGGCTCTGGCGGCCGGGCCACGGCCGACCCCGCGTGAGGCTTGGCGAGGACAGGGTTGGATCCACTTCACAGGAAGCCTCTTGTCCTCTTGTCCCTCCATCCACCCAAGTGCCTGCAGACCCTTGCTGAGGGCCCCTCCGCTCCCCATCCTGTGCCAGGCCCGGGGCTGCAGATGGGGGGCTCCCACCTGTGGGAGGAGCCCCGAGGCACTCAGTCTCATGCTGAGCCCAGCTGGCAAGGTCAGCAGGAGGGGCCGTGGCACCACGGTGCCTTGGGAGACCCTCCTGGCTTGGTGGATATGCTCCGGCCCGGGAGCCGCCGGGCTCTGGCCTGGGAGCCGCGGGGCTCTGGCCCAGGGCCCCAGGCCTCTTGGAAGGTCCCCCGGGGAAAGGAGCCAGGAGCCCCTCCCGCCGAGTCACCAGTCTGCTCTGCACCCCCAGGTCTCGATCCATCAGCGGCGCCTCCTCAGGGCTTTCCACGAGTCCTCTCAGCAGCCCCCGGGTGAGTGACCGCCCCACCCCAGCCTCAGGTTGCAGGGCTGGTGTTCCCGCCCCCGCCCAGCATGCGCAGGATGGGTGGGCGGGGCCTCGGGTGGGTCGGAGCAGCCCCGCCCCTGGCGCAGGCGCCGCCCTCTTGGATGCTCTTGCTAACTGCACGTTCTTCTGTTTTCTGTTTGTTTTCTCGTGGTCACGTGTTTCTTTTGTGGCAACACTCCCCCCCTGGCTGCTCCTCACCCCTCGGCCTGCTCGGGGTCCTGCTCGATTGCTTCTGGTCCCTGGCTGCATGTGCATGGGGGGGCGGGCGGGGTGGGCGTCGGTTCGTGGGCCCCACCCACTTTCCCTCTGCGTCCCTGTAGCCTGTTAGAAAGTTCATCCTGCCCCCTCTCACCCCGGAGCTCCCCTCTGTGGCCTGCCTCCTGGCCGCCTCCGTGGAGTCCGAAGCTTGTCAGAGCGCCTTGAGGCCTGGACCCGTCCTCCCTCCTCAGGCCTCTCCGCGGCCCAACCCCAAGACCCAGACCTTGCCGCGCAGGGCCAAGCTGGCTGACAGGCCGCTGCAGGGCACCAAGTCCAACCCACTCCCGGCCGGCACCCAGGCCCGGCCTCCTCCGGGCACCAGCCTCGGCCCCCTGCTGGCCTTGACCCCTGGCCCCACCGTCCTGCCAGGCCCTGCCCGGCTCCTGCCCCCCGAGACTGAACCAAACACCAAATCTGTCCCCATCATACAGGTGACCCCTCACCCCTCACCAAGGGGCAGTCCCCTCCCTACCCCCAAGGGGACGCCCGTCCACACGCCAAAAGAGAGCCCGGCTGGCACGCCTAACCCCACACCGCCATCCAGCCCCAGCGTTGGAGGGGTGCCCTGGCGGACGCGGCTCAACTCCATCAAGAACAGCTTCCTGGGCTCCCCCCGCTTCCACCGCCGGAAACTGCAAGGTCAGCACCAGCGTGGGTGGGGGAGGAGTGGAGAGGGCCGGGAGGATCGGCCCGCCCAGCTGGACTGTGCCTGCAGCCCGCAGAGGCCAGGAGCTGCTCAGCGAGCACGGCGCCCTCCCGAGTCTGTCCTGTGTCCCCTCTCGTTCCTGGCCCCTCCCACTCTCCTAAGTGGCTCAGACTTCCAAAAGCTGTGGGCAGCAGCTATGTCTGGAAAGGCCTGTAGGATGGACGGAAGTCCATAGGACCCGGGCTGTGCTGGGTAGCCTGCCCCTGGGTGCCGAGGGCCTGTTTCTCTGTCCAGCTGGGTCTGGGTCTGGCCAGAGGTGCCAGGAGACACAGCTAGACTTCAGCACCGGGGCTTGGACAGCTCCCGGCAGCCCTCGGGCGGAGCTCCTGGCCCCCTGAGAGGCCGCCTGGTCTGGGGAGGCATAGCCACTTCCTTCTCCCTCCCTTTCCCTTGTGTGCAGTTCCCACGCCGGAGGAGATGTCCAACCTGACCCCGGAGTCCTCCCCAGAGTAAGTGGCTTCTGTTCCAGGCCTCTTGGTTGTCTGGACACTGGGCTGGCTGGGGAGGAGCAAGAGGACCCTTCCCTCCCACGGGGTAGGGACCCTGCTCCAGGAGGCCCTGGCTTGTCTCCCATGTCCCACCTTGGACAGGGCCTGGCTCACCCTTGGGTCTTCATGAACCTCGGATCCCAGCCCTGGGGGGTGGGGGAGGAAGACCTCGTGGGGAGCCCCAGCTGTGCTCACAGGGCACAGGGGCCACCTGAAGTTGGCTGAAGGCAAGTCGGGGGTGCACTGGGCTTCCCAGGGACCTGGGAGCTGGAGGCATGGTTGAGTCTGAGGGAGAAGTCAGCCTGTGCTGAGGAAGAGGGTTCATGGAGGACGTGGGGCCCGAGGGAACACGGGTGGCTCGGTTGCATGTGCGCTAGAGGGCAGCCTTGGCAGAGGCCCTGGGTAGGCAGAGCGCCTCCTGCGCCCTCAGGTGAGGGAAGGGAGCCTGGCTGGGCAAAGCTGCGTCCACCCTGCAGATGCAGCATGCCCGGTCGGCAGGGCCTGCAGTGACCGGCGTCTGGGGATGAAGATGCCCCTGCCCAGCACAAGGGCCCTCACTCTGCCCTCCGCGGTGGCCTCTCGCCGGGTACCTGTGGGTATGCAAGTGTGAAAACACCACGTGAATGGGCACGGCATGCTTGCAGTGAGTTGCAGCCACGCTGGAGCTACGTGGCCTCACTCGGTGGCTGGAGCTACGTGGCCTCCCTCAGTGGCTGGAGCTGCGTGGCCTCACTCAGTGGCCTCTGCAAATGGCCGTGGGACCAGTTGTTGCCAGAATAGAAGGAAAGACTGAATCTTGTCAGCAGCTCTCCGCAGGGCCCGCTGGAGACAGCTGTCTCTGTTTAAACTTTCAGGGGGTGGTGTCTGCAGACGAGCTGGCTGAGCTGGACATACGTCCAGGCTGGGGCTGGAGGCGGAGATGCGCCGTAGCCAGCCTGAGTTGTGGGCGTGGGGAGCCCTTTTTAATCCTCACGTCGCCTTTTCTCCTCTCGTCAGAAGGTTTTGTAAATGTGCTTGTACTTACCCTATTTTTTGGCAAGGCAGAAAAGTGCCCACAATAGCTTGTGGCCAGTGAGGAGGCTGCCGCTTCTCGCCGCCTCCTCCCTGCTCAGGACCTTCTGGAGGCCCTGTGGCCCCGCCTTCTCTGAAAGCACCTGCACAAGTGAGGTTCAGGGCACTTTCATCGTCAGCATTCTCCTTTGTGACCTGTCCCCAGCCCACCCCTACCATTAGGGGCAGTTGGCAGTTGTTCACTACGCTGGGCTGGCAGGCTGGAAGCTCTGGCCGGCCTCCGTACTACAGTCTAAAGTCTTTCCTCTCTGCGAAATCTGTCTTTCTCCTGAGGCCTTCAGCCAATTGGACGGGGCCCACCTTGTTATGAGGGTACCTACTGTGTCCTCTCACCGGTGTGTCACTCAGCTCAAAGCCCTGCACTGGGCCCAGCCACGGGGACATTGCAGCTTTGGCATGGGCTGCGCTGCCCAGGCCCCACTGGTCACGAGGCTTCTTTCAGATTGGGGATTGTTCATGCTGAATACCATCCCACCAGGTGCCAAGGTGCAGGAAGTGGGGTGGTTAGGTTTCTCCTGTCTTTCTCATCAAGGGAGGGTGTCAGCAGGGCCTCCTGTGCGTCCACAGCTGCTGGCTGCTCGGAACGCTCCTGGCTGCTGCTGGGCCCAGGCCCAGGCTGGGAGCCCCGCGTGGAGGCATGGAGGGGCTGCACTGGGAGCCACCGAGCGCAGGTCTGCCCCAGGGGCTGAAGAACAGGAAAGGGGAGCTCGCACAGCCGGGACTTTACCTGCCCCAGGTCCCACAGAGGCAGGCACTGCCCAGCACACTCCCTCGGCCCACGCTGGCCATGGTCAGCCCTGCCTTGGACACTAGCCATGGCCGCCATGCCACCTCCTTCTGGCCCCTGGCCTCTGTTCATTGTTGGCTCCCACCTGCATGAATACATTTGACAGGTGGGCCCTGGCCACGTGGCCACGCTGTGGCTGCCCGGCCGCGTGGCTGGCAATTACTGTGTGACAGGGGCTCAGCCTGTGTGGGGCTCTGTGGGCAGGAGTCTGGCAGTGGCTTTGCTGCGCCTGCTGCTTTGAGGACTTGAGGCTGCGAGCCAGGTGTCACCAGGTTAAGGCCATCCCAGGGCTGGGCTGGGGAGGGAAGAGTCCCCTCCATGTTCCTGTGGGGCTGAGCTGGGTGGGTCCCCCCTCCTGTCTGTGGCGGGGGGAGACAACGGGCCACAGCCGTTGCCTCTCCACTCTGAGGCACTGCCCTCGCCTTTGGCCCGATGTCCTGAGAAGAAGCGGATCAGGCCCTGCCCCTTGGGGTGGGTGGGGACCCCAGGTGCAGAGGGGCTCCCCTGGCGAGCATTCCTACCAGCCTGGAGAGGGTAAGAGGGGCATCGATGGCTGGGAGGGGAGAGGACGGAGGCTGTGGCGTTGGAGCAACACGGGGACCACGGGTGCTAGAGGCCTGCCAGCTTGCTGGGCAGCTGTGAGGTGGTGGCTGGCAGCCCCTCACTGAGCACTGTCCGACTAGAGAGTGGAGCCCCAGGAAGGAAGGGCGCTGTGCAGTCAGCCCTGCCTGGGGTCCCTGGGCTGGGCCCTCTGCAGTGGCCCCAGGTGTCTGCGAGAGGTCTCTGTTTCCTGAGGTGAAGCCACACAGCCACTTGTTCCCAGAACACTTGCCGGGCAGGAGGGCCACAGAGCCCTGTTCCTTGCCTAGCGCCTGTCCCGCTTTTCACACACCAGGCTGGGGACCGTTCAGCCAGGACAGGGTAGAGCAAGAGACCCAGACAGAGGGGCAGGGCAGACGGGCCAGACTGCTCCCACCCCAGCCCGGCTGGGCGTTCAGTGGGGCCATCCAGACACGGCTCTGAGGGAGCCCAGCATCGGGGTCAGGGCGGGGCCGTTGGGCTGGGAATGGGTTGGAGTCAGGGCCTGGGCGCTGAGTGGGAGATGGGTTTCTGTTAGGGCCGGACGTGGAGTTAGGGTAGAGCAGGGGTAGGGTTACAGTCGTGGAAGGGTTGTGGGTAGGGCTGGGGTTAGATGGGCGCGTTAGGTGGGTTGGTTTAGGGTTGGGCGGTGCTGTCAGGGTACAGGCGGCCTTTGCATCAGATGGTGGTGTTTAGATCCAGGTGAGCTTAGGGTCAGTTTTCAGGTGGGCTGGGGTCAGGCTGTGGTGTTAGAGTCCAGGCGGGTGTGGCAGCAGACTTTGGTGTTGGAGTTCGGTGGTCTTCCCCTTAGGCTGTGATGTCAGGGTACTGGTGCTGTTTACCTTAGTCTGTGGTTCAGGGTCATGTGGGCTGAGCTTCAGGCGGTGGTTTCCACTTCAGGTGGTCTTTGCACTGGACAGTGGTTTTATGGCACACGTGGGCTGAGGATCAGGCAGTGGTTTAGAGTGTAGGTGGTCTTACATTAGTCTGTTAGGGTTCAGGTGGGCTTTGGTCAGGCAGTGCTGTTAGGATACAGGTGGGCTTAGGCTCAGGCACTGGTTAGGGTTCAGGTGGGCTTAGTGTCGAGAGGGGTTTTGGGGTTCAGGTGGGCTTAGGGTCTCAGTGGTGTCTGGGTTCATGTGGGCTTTGGGTCTGGAAGTGGCGTTAAGGCTCAGGGGGTCTTAGAGTCTGGCAGTGATGTCAGTTCCGGTGGACTTACTCAGTGTCCTGTGGTTTGTGACCGGGGTTGGCATTAAAGCCGTTTGCCTGTGGTCGTCAGTGGTGGGAGCCGCTCAACCTGCCCCGGGGCCTCTGTTCCAGCCCTCGGGTGGAAGGTTGCCATGGTGACCTGGCACCCCTGCCAATTGTCATCGACTCTTCCCTCCGCCAGGCTGGCCAAGAAGTCCTGGTTTGGGAACTTCATCAACCTGGAGAAGGAGGAGCAGATCTTCCTGGTCATCAAAGACAAGCCCCTGAGCTCCATCAAGGCTGACATCGTACACGCGTTCCTGTCGGTGAGGCCATGGCCCGGCCAGCCGGGGTCCCCCGCCCTGGGCGCAGCCCACCTAAGCAGACCTTAGGGTTCACTCAATTGTACACGCGTTCCTATCGGTGAGGCCATGGCCCGGCCAGCTGGGGTCCCCTGCCCTGGGCGCAGCCCACCTAAGCAGACCTCAGGGTTCACTCAATTGTACACGAGTTCCTATCGGTGAGGCCATGGCCCGGCCAGCTGGGGTTCCCCGCCCTGGGCGCAGCCCACCTAAGCAGACCTCAGGGTTCACTCACGTGCCCTTGTGCTGCCCCTCCTGGACAAGCGCTGTCCGCCCTGGTCCTTCCTGTGCAGCCCCAGGGGGATGGGACAGTCCACTCACCTCCCTGAGACAAAGTGCAGGTGGCCACACAACTCCGGGGAAGGCTGCGATCTTGAGGGCCCCTGGTGGGTCTGCTGGCCCTCAGTGGACACCTTGGGACGCAGGGGCTGCGCCTGGCACGCCTCCCTACTTCACAGCCTGTGGCTCTTGCCCTGGCAGAGGCTGGTGCTCCCTGTGCGGGTGGGCCGGGCTCTGGGTCTTGGGTGGGTTTCCCATCTTCGGGTTCTGGGGTAGAAGGGCTCTCAGGGGCTGGAGTGCAGGGGCTTTCCTGCAGGATAGGAGTTCCCACGGGCCCCTCTCCCTGTCTGTCCTGCCCCAGCCCCCGAAGGGCCTGCCTCGTGCTGGCCGGGCCTCTCTGGGCCCTTTCTCAGCCCACACCCCCGCCCAAGCCCACGATATGCTGACGTTTGGCCCAGTGGAGTCACCCTGCCCCGTGGTCACACACGTGGAGTGTCCCTGTGCCCCAGGGTGGCCCGCCCGTTGGGGCTGCCTCGCCATTGGACCCTGGGAAGCCCCGGGACGGGAGTTCGCAGGTTCCCGGGCCGGCAGAATGAGTCCCTCCAGCGTTTCTTGGACGGGAGGGCGGCAGAGCTGGCCACCGCAGCCACTCCCCGGCGCCGGGGTGGGGCGAGCCGAGGCCCAGGCGCCTGTGCTGACGCCGCCTGTGCCCCACAGATCCCCAGCCTCAGCCACAGCGTCATCTCGCAGACCAGCTTCCGGGCCGAGTACAAGGCGACGGGGGGCCCGGCTGTGTTCCAGAAGCCGGTCAAGTTCCAGGTGGACATCACCTACTCGGAGGGCAGCGAGGCCCAGAAGGAGAATGGCATCTACTCTGTCACGTTCACCCTGCTCTCAGGTGAGCGGCCGCCGGGCCCCACCCCGCCCGGCCCGCCCGGCCCGCCCTGGGCCTGACTCTCCTCTCCCACAGGCCCCAGCCGCCGCTTCAAGAGGGTCGCAGAGACCATCCAGGCCCAGCTGCTCAGCACTCACGACCAGCCGCCCTCCCAACACTTGTCAGGTGAGTGGGGGGCTCCGTGCAGCGCCCCAGGCTAGTGAGCGGGATGCACCCGGCGGTGCTGTGCGGCCGGGAGGTGTGAGGTCCGGGCGTGGCCTCCTGGCCTCTCGACAGTGCCCATCTCCCTGCCCCGAGCTGTGGCTGTGCCCTCAGGGAGCAGGGCCCTCCCCGGGCACAGCAGGCCGCAGCACACTGAAAGGCGCCTCTTGTCCACCGTAGAACCCCCCCCGCCAGCGCCAGGACTAAGCTGGGGCGCTGGGCTTAAGGGCCAGAAGGTGGCCACCAGCTACGAGAGTAGCCTCTGACACTGGCAGGTAAGGCGCCCGGCCTGCTGCCGGGGCGGGGCGGGGCCGCGGGCAGGGCCTCCGGCAAGAGCCGGGCTGGCTGCCCACCCACCTGTCCTGGCCCTGGACAGGCCAGCAGGCTCAGCACCCATGCAGGTGGACGCGGGGAGCCTCTGCTCCCATCACGGCGCCCCAGGAGGGCCGGGGCTCCGCAGCCCCCTGCAGCCCCTGGCTAAGCAGAGCCCTGCCCTGAGCAGGACGTGGCAGGGCACTCAGGAGAGTTGCCAGGCTCGGGGCCAGCAGGGGCACCCAGGCCACTGGGCGTCTGGCACATGCCTGGGCCTGTGCACGGCACGTGTGTCCGGCCCTGGTGTGGGGCCGTCGGCAACAGGGTGCAGGACCAGGGCACGTGCATGGGCTGTCAGCTAAGGGGCGGGCTGACCGGTGATGTGGCGTGGGGGGTGGCTGCGAGCCACACGGGGGGCTCGAAGCCTGGGGGGGCGCCCTGGATGGCCCACGCCGCGCCTCTCTGAGCCCCTCGGGTGCAGGGCCCAGCCTGCTCTCTCCGTCAGGGTCACCTACGTGAGGGAGGCCCCCAGTCCTGTCTGCTCATCCCCATCCTCATTCCATGCTCATCCCATTGCCTGTGGATGTGCCCCCAATGTGCGCCATCGCCCCCTGGGGGTGGGGCTGGAGCGCCTGACCCAGGCGCCCCTCTCCTGGGAGCCAGGCTAGTGTGGAGGCAGGCAGCGGGGGGACAGGTGCCCATATGGGCACTGTCTTGCAGGCGGACACACAGTCAGCCTCCTGGGGCTTCAGGCCCCGCTGTAGGGGGAAACTGAGGCTGGGGAAACTGAAGGCGAGGAGTGACAGGCAGGGGCTGACCTGGGGGAGGGCGGGGCTGTCCAGGAGGCCTGAGAGCTGGAGTGCTGCCCAGCAGCCTTGGCCTTCGGTGACTTCTGGGGCAGTGCTGACCTCTGCTCCCATGCCCCGAGCCCCACCCCGTGAGGAGCCGGCCCTGATGTCCCCCGAGTGCCCCCCGAAGGCCCAGCCCTTCTTGTTGTCCTCCTCCCGGTCAGACGCTTGGCTCCCGAGCCCTGCGGGAGGTGGGCAGAGTGCGGCTCCTCAGTTACCTCTGCCCTCCAGAGTCCCATGGCCCCCCTCATGAAGACCCCGCCAGGCAGGGGAGGCTGAGAGACTCCCAGTGCACAGGCCCCAGGGAGGGCACTGAGGGACAGTTCCCCCACCCCCCAGCCAGGGCTTCCTGCCAGCACGGACATCCCCAGGCCTGACGGCGGGGGCCACCAAGAGACACTGTGAATAGCTGCAGGGCAAAGGGGAGTCGCTGGGTGGCTGAAGGACAGGGTGACAGTGCACAGGCAGCCCGCGGCCAGAGCAGTACGTGGGGCCTCAATTCAGAGCAGACCGAGGGGCCCAGGGGACAAGGTTCAGTCTTCCATCTACTGCCTGCCTGGCTCCTACCTGCCTGCCCAGGCCTGCCCAGGCCGGGGCGGGCTCTGCCCCTCTCCAGCCCCACCCCCTCCCCCCTGCTGTGCCCAGGCCCGGCAGGTGGCCAGCGAGCCCCAGGTAGGAAGGGCGGCCTTTTTCACTCTCTCCCCTCCTCTCTCCATTCTGTGCTCCAGACACCACTAACTGTATGGAAACGATGGCGGGGCGGCTTTCCAAATGTGGTAAGACTCCCTTGCCTGACCGCCCCTCGGCCTGCCCCTCACTGCTCACCCGCAGCCTGCCCTGGCTCACGCTGCCCTGCCGCCCCGGGGCTGTGCCGGGCCCCTGTGTGTGCGCAGGCACCCGGCCACCCACCCCCAGCCCCACCCGGGTCTTCTGCTGAGAACAGCCTGGACCCCTCACCACCCGCCCCTCCCTCGGCTGCCCATCCCACAGTCAGGGCAGGGCCAGGAGGGACCCGCAGGCTCCGGGCAGTGAGGGCCCCTCATGCAGGCTCCGGCCTGGGGCCAGGGTGGCCCATCACAGGCTGTGCCTGGCAGGGAGAGGAGCGCCCGTGTGCCTGGGCCTAGATGGAAGTCAGGCTGAGGAGTGGAGTTGGCGCACCCTGTCAGCACAGCTGGGCCTCAGGAGGGGTGCTCACCCCATTCTGGCCCCACTCTTCCTGCCTTCTGGGGCCAGGGACCCAGTCTTGGCTGCCTGTCCCCAGCCCTCTGCCTGCCCGCCACGCCTGTCCACTCATCCATCCATCTGTCTGCTGCTGAACTTTCTGTGCTGGCCAGGGGCTGGGCCCGAGGCCCCCCGGGGAGTGTGGCAGGCCCTGGCTTTCCCTGTCTTCTGCTGGACGCAGCTCCAGCCCCCCCATCTCAGAGCAGGCCTCCGGCACAGAGCCAGCAGCTGACCTGTTCCCTGCTCGGCGGCCGGGCTCCTCGTAGGCCCTGGTCCCGACGCTGCTATTTCCAGATCGGGGGTCAGCCCGCCCATAGGGCTCTACACCAGGGCCTGGAGGGGAGGAGGCCCAGGGCCAGGGGGCCAGACCTGGGGAGGGGGGACAGGGCTCACTGCCTGCCCTGGGCCTCAATTCTCAGACAGCGCTGGGTGCGGCGGCCCCAGCCCTCCCAGCGTCCTGCCCCTGCGCCAGGGTCCCTGCCAGCCGCCTGCCCACCTTGCTCGCTGCGCGCCGGCCCCTGCTCTGCGCCCCCCAACCTCATCTCGTTGGGTTCTCCTTTCTCCGTCGAGGCCCCTTGGTTCATTTGTCTGTTCTCTTTCTCTCCTTCCCCCTTCCTCTTTCTCCCCCTTTTTCTTTTCTTCTTTTCTTTTCTTTTCTTTTCTTTTTTTTTCTTTTGTCTTCTGTTCTGTGTACCCAGGCAGCCCATTGAGTAACTTCTTTGACGTAATTAAACAACTTTTTTCAGACGAGAAGAACGGGCAGGCGGCCCAGGCCCCCAGCACGCCCGCCAAGCGGAGTGCCCACGGCCCCCTGGGTGACTCCGTGGCCGCAGGCCCTGGAGGGAACGCCGAGTACCCAGTGGGCAAGGACACGGCCAGGATGGGGCTGCCCGCCACCCGCCGTGAGCAGCCTTAGCCACTAGTTCCTCCCCAGGCAGCACTGACCACGGCCGCTCTGTGTGGACCAGGGCTGCGCCCGCCCGCCCAGATGTTGTCTCGAGCCTGGGAGGAGAGGAGAGCGGGCCGGGCTGCCGCGCATGTTCTTTTCTCTCGCGGTCCCTGTCTCTGCCTGTCTCTTACGCGGTCGCTTGTTTCCGCTCTGATACCAGGAATTATCCCGAAAAGCTAACATGTCACCTCCACGAGGCCACCCTCTGTGCTCTGCGCGGACTCTGGCTGACCGAAGGCAGCTGCCGTGGACCCGCCGCCCTCCTGCTGTTGCTGCTGCGGGTGGGCGGAGAGGCCAGCCCGCTGTCCACGCCTCCGCCCGCCGCATGGCCCGAGGGAGGAGGGCCCAGCTCCCGGGGAAGCCTCCTCCAGTCCGGCTGCCGGGACTCCCAGTGACCAGCCCCGGGGCTGGGGGGCAGCCTGCCCGCTGCCTTCCGGGGTGGGGGACCTTGTGTTGGGTGAAGTGGTGGGGACACCGGCCACCCTCCTCCACGCCGCACCCCGAGGCCTCCTCGGCCGCCCCGCCTCCTCCGCACCTCTGCCCCGCCGCTGTCTGCATCCATTTCTCCACCGCCTTGCTGGGAGCTGCAGGCGGGCCGGCTCTGACCGGGTCCTCCCCGGTGGAGGTGGACACAGACCCTGGGGGCGCTGGAGCTGCCCGGGCTGTGGGGGCCGCGCCGAGACCAGTATTATTTATGTGCTGTTTTAATTTATTGAGTTTATTTCTCTGTTCTCTGTTCAGGGAAGGGGCAGCAGCTACAGCGCCCTCCTGCTGTCTGTCCGTCTGTTTGTCTGTCTCGGGCAGGGTGGGTCCAGAGCCAAGGTGCCCTCTGAGGACAGAGCCGTTGGGGTGGGGGGGATGGGGGCCGGCCGGTGGGTGCAGCACTGGCAAGCTACTGTAAACTTTAAAGAATTCCTGCAAGATATTTTTATAAACTTTTTTTTCTTGATTGTTTTTGGAAAAGGGTGTGGGGTGGGGGGAGCCGCTGGGCAGGGCTGGGTTTTGTGTTTGGTTCCTCGCTCTTGGTTATTTGTATACATATACATATATATATATATTTAAAGAATGACGCGGTGCGCTCCAGCCCAGGTTTGGTTTTATTACTGCCTAGCAGCAGCTCAACTCGACAGGGCGAGACTGGCGGTAGGCCTGCAGTGGATGCCTCCACCTGCACCCGCCTCGGCGCGGCCCTTACCCTGTTCCTCTGGCCTCCACAGGCTGGGGTGACCTTGGTTTGGGGTCTGGGAGTAAAGATGCAGAGGGCCTCATGCCAGCACCCCGCTCACACAGGATGGCAGGGGCACCTCGGGGCTTTTTTAAAAATGAAAAAAGAAAAAAAGTTCAAAAAAATCAAAATCCCAGGACAGAAAGCAAGAGCCAGCGGCGTGCTCCACAGCGTGCTCCTGTACGTGGGGAGGTCCAGGGGCCGCCTGCCGCCGCCCGCCGCCCCTGGCAGGCCTGCCTTGCTTCACCCATCTCCAGCTTCTGTCTGTTGCGTTCTCTCTGGCCTGCCCGGCCCCTCCCACGCTGGCCAGATGCCCCGGGCCGGCCGTGGGAGGGCCTTGCGGCAGGGTTAGTGCATGCCTTCGCTGTGAGAGTCCACTGCGCTTTGGGTGTCTCCCCTTCCCCCCATGTATAGATTTTAATGCTTCTCTACCACAGGCTGGGATTTCTATACATACGATCCTATCAAACACCTGTAACAGCAAAAGCCACACGGTACAAGCGGGAAGGGGCTTATCCACGGACACAGAGGACACTGAAAGCAATACCTCTCGTTAGCCTTCCTCTTTTCTACTTCGGACACACTTGGACTCTCGCAGACGCGGAATCAGACGGGCCCCATCCAGTGTACCCCTGTCAAATGACTGTGAGCAAATTCAGTTCTGGAACAATAAATTCATTCCGTAAAGACACCTGCCGCAGGGTCTCTGTTCGGGTAGGGTGGGCACGGGAAGGGGCCCAGGACAGCACCTGTCCTCGAGGTGCCCATCGGAAAAGAAACCCCCGCGTGGGGGCTCAAACATGCTGGGGTGCTTCTCCTGGTTGCCCACTGGAGCAAGGACCCCGAGGAGGGCAAAGTCCTGGGGAAAGGGCAGTGTTAGAACACGGGGCAGCACGGCCAGGCTGGTACGGAGTTCGAGTGACGTCTGAACGTCTGGGACACTGCCACGGGTCTCCTCAGGGCAGAGTGGCCCCGGAGACCTCACCCTGTGCCCAGGCCTCGGGTTCTGCACCAGGCTCGTCCATTGTCCCTGTGAGCTCAGGGGCTTAGTCGGACTCCAGGCACGGGTGAGCAGGTATGGAGGTGACCCTGGGTCACCTTCTGCTAACCCTCTAGGGAGCTGGAGGCCCAGAAGGCTGGGAGAGGCCACGGGCACAGGCTCTGCTGCCGCTGCCATCTGCTGCTCCTCAGTAAATTTTAGCTTCAAAACTAGGTTTAGGGAAGGAACCTGGCTGCTCCAGCTCAGCACAGCCCAGAGTATCTGGTGCTGGGGTTCCACGTGGCGGGCCACGGGCAGGAAGTCTTCCTGACCACTCTGCTGAGAGCAGCTGACCGCGTAGCCCAGATCTTGCTCTAGCTGGCCCTCTGAACAGAGTTCGCAGTCAGGCTTAATGGCACTGGCTTGGTGTCCCAACAGGAAATGGCTTTCTTAAGCTCTCTTGGTTGTAATGAAGCCCAAGTAAGTTCAGCCCCAAACTGTACACACACACACACACACACACACACACACACACACACACACACACACACACACAGAGCCCTGGGCACTTCACACTAAGCAGTAAGCCATGGGTCCTCCAATGAATCCTGTGAGGAAATTCAAATGAGGACTTAGATGGACACGGTGGTCTGGACAACTTATTAGAGGACAGCCTCAGTCCTGACGCCAGTGCTCAGGCAGCTAACGCGACTGGCATGTGTGAGGTCTCTACCTGCCACTGCCTAGCCTGGGAGCTTGGGTCCTAGTGAGCTCAGCAGTGGGTGTGTAGACGGGTGGGAGGTGAGGCAATCTAGCACATGCCACAGGGCGCTGCTTGCCAGGGGGGCAGTGCAGCGGAGCAAAAGCCCCCTCGGGAGACCTCCCTCTGCTCTGGGGAGCCTGTCCTGGGCTTTGCCTGTGCTTTTGGCTGAGCCTTCTCAGAGCAAAATGGGGGAATTCTTGGTGTCAGGATGCCCCAGATCTTGGAGGGGGATGGACAGCCGCAGAGTGACTGCCAGGCCGGAGCGCCCCTCTGAAGGGGGCCAGGCTTTGCCTTCCCTATGGCCAGCCCTCGCCTCCTCGGACATCTCCCTCTCTTCGCGTTTCCCCTCTTCCACTTCAACTCCTCCACCCCAGGCCTCTCAGTGCGGTTGGGTAAAGGGTGGAGGTCAGCAGGGAGTGAGAGGATGGCCAATGCCGGGAGGAGGGGGAGCTGAAGAGGGATATGTGGGACTGACAGACGAGGGGGGAGTGTCCCTAACCCAAGAAGCCCTAGGCCAGCCTGGGGTTCACGAGGACTGCAGAGCCGATTGCTAGGCACACGCCCAAGAACCACTGTGGGCTCACGGCAGGTGGCGTGTTGGCCTCCACCGCTGCGCCGTGGCTCTGATGCCCTGCAACTCTGTTCCTGAGCCTCACCAGCAGTGCCTCCACCCCTCAATGTCTCCATTCACCAACAGTCACGTGATGCGCTCCCAGAGCACAGTGGGGTTTCCTGGGCCGTGCCCTTCCCTCACTTCGGATGCCCACGTGGCTGACGTTCCGCCAACCACCTCTTCAGGGATCTGGGTTTTCTCCATTGTGCCTCTCCAATCTCCCAGCTGCCACCTGCCACCCAATCCCAAAGCACGTCCACATTTACATGTTTGTTATAGCAGCACACCACTCCCAGGACCGAAATCCGCAACCTTTGCTGTAGCTGCAGTTACCAAACCTCATGGCTTGAGAGGAAACAGATTTGATACCTTCATGTTTTGGAAGTTAGAAATCCAAAATGAAGTGCTGGGTGTGGTGGCTCACGCCTGTAATCCCAGTGGCTCAGGAGGCAGAAGCATGAGGATCACAAGTTCGAGACCAGAGGCAGTCTGTGTAACTTAGTGAGACCCTGTCTCAAAAAATAAGAAAATGGGCTGGGGGTGCAGCTCAGTGGTCTAGCACTTGTAGAGCACGCAGGCGCGAGGCCCTGGGTTCAACCCCCAGTACCGCAAAAACAAAAACAAAAACAAAAAAAAACCCCCAAAAAACAAAATGAGGCTTCCCAGGCTGAAATTGAGGTTTAAAGTCAGCACAATGACCCTTTGTGGACACCCACGAATCCCTCTCGTTTCCTGTCCAGCTCTCAGAGGCGGTGGCCTATCCTCCACAGCAATGGCTGCTAATTTCCCAAACCGCCATCCCTCTGGCTCTCCATTCCATGCTCCTCTTCCACACAGAAGGACCATATGGGCCACTTAGATGCCCGGGGGACCTCTCTACCTTCAGATCAGCTCCTTAGAAACCTGAATTCCACCCTTTTTGCTATAGAAACATGGACGCAGGTTCTAGGTTTTAGGACGTGGACATCTGTGGGGGCCGCTATTGCCCAACAGGACAGAGCTAATACACAGCACATACACCAGCGCCCAGGGGAGGGAGTGGACAGCCATCAGGCCGTGCTGGGCCTCAGCCCGGGGCCTGCCTGCCTTGAGCCGAGCCCCTCCCCTTTCGAAGGAGCACTTCATGCAACCTCCACCCAGTAAGCAAGGAAGGAGCTGCGGAGGCAGGAAGGCCTCTCCAAGTGCACATGCTGCCCAGGGCTCTGTGGGTCCTGTGGCAAGCTGTCCAGGCCGCTCCCCAGTTCGCCATCCAGCAGGAGGGGCCCCTCAAATTGCAGCCCACCCCTTCCGAGGCGGGCCTCTACAGGCTCTGAGGATGCCCCAGGGCGGAGGTCCTACTGCCCCTTCCTGGCAGACCAACGTGCACCCAGGTCACCTCCTCGTGGATGCCTAAGGCTACTGGTGGCAGTATCAGCCCTCCTTGTTCACACCTATGTTCTGTCTCAGGCTCTGTACAGCAGCTCCAGCTAGAAACTCGGGTGCCCCTGCTAGCTGGCACCCCGGCAGGCCATGGAGCCCCAGCTGCTCTGCACTGCAGCCCCCGCTGGCCAGTCTCCACCCACCGGCTTCGACATGTGCCTGAACATGCTGACCAGAGCTGTGCCAAGTCTGCTCCCTCGGGCCTTAGCCCTGAGCCCAGCCTCACCAGGCCCTCATCTGGGGCTGACCAAGCGGACGGTCTCACTAAGTCACCCCGCCCCCGCTTGCTTCCCTTCCCAGAGGACTGCAGGGCACCCTCGGCCCATGGAGGTTTTGCAGACAACGGCCCTAGAACTCAAGTTCTAGGGAGGTCCCGAGGCCTCCACCTAGGAGCCTCTGCCATGACACGGGAGACGTGGTGGGCAGCACCTGGGGGCTCCACCCCAGGGACTGAGTCAGGAGGCTTCCAGTCGGTTTGGCACCCATGACTCTCCTCTTTCTCTCTGAGACAGGGTCTCATTTTGTAGCCCCAGGGGAGCCTCAAACTTGGATCCTCTTACCTGAGCCTCCTGAGTGCTGAGATGACAGGCACGCGCCACCGTTCCTGGCACTAAGGAATTCTAAAGCAGCCCTGGGTTTGACCTAGTGTGCAGACTGGGGTCAAAGAGACAGCCCAGAACCTGGGGTGGGCAGGGGTGGTTGGGGAGAGATGGGGCCAAGCTGTGAAGACTCGGGGTGCCCTTGGATTTTCTGGGTAGCCCTACTGATTACCAGGTAGGGACAGCTCCCAGAGGCGCGAGCAGGGGCGGCTGTTGTGAAGGCCGGGAGAAGGCCGTGGGACTGGCCCAGACGGCCACAGGGAGCTGGGAAGACCCCACAGGAAGCACAGACAGGAGGGCGGGCTCCAGTGCAAAACGCCCTGCTGGTCACAGGAGCGCTGCACGGGCGAGAATTCCAGGCATCACCCACCAGAGGCAGCGGGCGGCCACGGGGGCGAGGGCCCAGAGCTGCGAGATTGGCGCAGAGCAGGCCGTGCCCCGCCCGTCGGCCCCTCCTGTGTCTCCGCCCACTGGTGCTCCAGGCCAGCTCCAGGCCTTAGCTCTGATCGCCCACTTCTGCTGCATGCTGCTCACCCCTGGGGCCCCCGCCTGGCCATGGGGCCTCCGCTCAGCCTGGTCAGGAACGCCACAGAGGGGACCTCCAGCAGCTCCAGCCACCTGTGAGGGCCAGGCAGCCGGGGACCAGTGACAGTCCTGAGCCCACTCCCCCTACCCAGGAGCTGTGGGCCGAGGACACACACGCTGCTGACCTGAGAGATTTTATTATGACTCAACAGAGGAACTAAAGCTGGTCTCCGCCTTCCGCCCACGGCCGCCTCTCCACGCGGGGCCTGAGCCCTGGCTGGACCCTGCCCGGGCCCCCGCACGTGGTGGGCCCTACCAGGGCTTCGGGGAGGCAGCAAGGGTGACAGGAGCAGGCAGCAGCTGTGGGCCCCCAGGAACACCCCAGGCCCCCTATCCCACACAGACTCTGAGCCAGCAACAGCCAGGACCCAGGCAAGGCAAGGGGGAGGGAGCTGGGGGAGAGGCTTCTGCACAAACCTCACCCCTAAGACAGAGCAGAAACCTGGGTCTGCAGGCCCAGGCCCCACCAGGAGGAGACCCACCTCCTAGGAGGTGTTGCTTCCAAAGTGGCAGAGCCCCCCAGGGCGCGGGCAGGGGAAGGCGGGGGCCACGCAGAAGACCCAAGAAAGGAAAACCCCGCAGAAGAAAACTCAAACGTCAGTCCAGTAAATGTCTGTTGAATGAATGAAAGAATCCGAGGGCTCTTCGCTACAAACAGCACTCATCCATCCAACAGGGAAGCCGGGAAACGCGCCTCGGCCCCGCGCCTCTGTGGAGCCTGCACTCGGTGCAGCCTCTGGCGGGCCCTGGCGCGGGTGCGCACACGCAGACACACAGCCGTCTCTTTGCACATGTGCACGCTGTCCGGCCCCGGGGCTCATCTCTCCTTCACGTGGTTCTGTGCCCCAGGGGCCCCACTGCTGGCCCCGTCCCCGGTGCTGCCGCCCGCGCCGGGGCCACTGCACAGCACCTCGGTGAGGTCGTCCATGACGGCGGTCTCTTTGGGGTCGAGCAGGTTGAACTCCCTGGCGAAGAGGATGAAGTGGACGTACAGGGTGTTCAAGTGTCCGTGCAGCTCGAGGGCCAGGGTCTCCTTGAAGTGGGCCCAGTAGATGTGACCCAGCACGTGGAACAGGTACTTGCAGATCTTCTTCACCAGCGACTCGAAGGAGCTGGGGAATTCTCTGCCTGGGGGGAGGCGCACTGTCACGGGCCTGCAGGGAGGCAGGGCCCCTGCCCTGGGCACCTCCGCCACCACTCCCTGACCCCGCAGCCCTCACACAGCAGCCCTGGGGCCACGGAGCCACGATCTTGGCCACAGCAGGTGGTCAGCTGACGGTCAACCCCAAACCTGGCTGCTGGGATCTCGGTGCAGCCTTGCCCTAAGCCCCGTGTGTCAGAAGGCGCAGCTGCTGCCTGGGCTAGGGCAGCTACCACTCCATGAAGGGCCTGTGATGGGCCCTCCAGCCCCATACCCTACCCTGAAGCACACCGAAGGGCTCTCTGTGGCCGGGACGGGGGGCACATCTGGGACCAGTCTTGTACCTCTGGCAGCCCAGGATCAGCTCTGGGCACATTGGCCTGAGATCCGCCAGCAGGTGGAGTCTGGCGGCCTCGTTGTGCATAGCTGGTGACAGAGGCCAACAAGAGCCAGCGACGGGCTCTGGCTCCCAGAGTGTGGCATGTGTGTGCACAGTCGTGGCTAGACTGAGCCCAGCCACGGCCACGGGCTGTCTATCTCCCTCCATAGCCTAGATCCCACATGCCAACCGGGGAGTGGGGCACATAGCTGCTGCCCCTCCACACACCCGCTTGGCCCTGTGGGATCAGGAACGCCGACCTGGCCACGAGGCCTGCTCGGAGTGGGCTGGGGGCGCACCGCGAGACGTACCGTACTTTGTGGGGAACACGTCTTCATCGGTCACCAGCTTCTGCACAGAGCTCATGACGAAGTCCACATACTGCGGGGCCGTGCACTTGACCTTCTTCCCTCGCTCGTCATACCAGTAGTACTGTCTGTGGGGACAGAGACCACGGTCAGGCGCTAGCCACGGGCTGCGGCCTCCCACAGCACAGGGCTCTGGGCGGACAGAGGGCGAGCAGTCAGGTGTGGCAAGGACCACGACCGCCCTGTAGGGAGTCTGCTGGTGCCGACACAGGATAGCATCCAGGGAAGACCACGGGGGCCTCGGCCACGGGAGTGAAATTGTATGTGGAAGGCCCGTGTGGTCATCTTCACTTTCTCTATTTCTACAGAGCTTCAGGTTTAACTCTTAATGAGAGTGGGCCAGGTTTATGAGGTCTGAACAAAAAGTAAAGTGAATTAAGTTAAAAAATTTATATAATAAAAGACACTTTTTTTCCCTCTTCTGTCTGAGGGGGTTGAACATAGGGCTTCACACACGCTAGGCAGGTGCTCTACCACTGAGCAGTGTCCCCTTGCTAAGTCATACAGGCTGTCTCCAGCCTCGAACTTCCGATCCTCCTGCCTCCGCCTCCTGAGTCACTGGGATCACAGGCGTGTGCCTGCCACTTTCTGAAGCAGTTGTGGAAGTCCTCTTGTGTGAGTGTCTTTACTTTCACCCTCCATCCTGACAGCACTCTGTGGCACACATTGTTTCTGGTACGGCAGTTTCTATCAAATAAAAACATCACGGTGTGTCCTCATCCACCTTATTCACTAGGTTTGGCACCAGGTGATTTCTGGCTCTTCCTCAAAGTCAAAGTGACCACGAAAGGTAATGGTTTGAATCAACTCAGGAACTCGTGGCAGCTGCAAGAGCGCAACTAAAGACACTCACAAGGGAGGACTTCCAGAGCTGCTTCAGAAAGCGGCAGGGACGACGAGGACTGATGTGAGCGGGGCTCACAGCAGTGTGGTTTCTATTGTAGCAAATGTTCCTTAACCGTTCACCGTATCTTTTGTTCACACTCCGTACATTATGGGAGCACCAATCTCTGCTTGGCAGGCAGCCTGGGGCTTGTCAGAGGGTCCAGACCCTTGGTAGTGCCCTATTCTCACCACCAGAAGCCACATCTTCCTCATGGGGCACAGTGGGCACCTGCAGTCAGTGGCTTGGGCTCTGGATGCCCAACCCAAACTGCCCTGCCCATGCATGGGTTAGTCCTCGCTGACCACAGGTCCTGAACAGGCCAGTGTCAGGGACAGGGGCACTGGTTGTACGGAGCGAAGCACAGATCCATGCAATCACTACTACCCTGCACACACAGAAGAGCTGGCGCTGCCCTCAGCACACTGCCGTGGCCCGCACTTGAACGGTCTCCGTGGGAGTCCTTGCTACTGAAGGAATTTCCAGGGCCTCTCACTTGCCAGGAGCCTCTGAGATCTGGTCGTGGCACAGGGACGTATCAGGAGTCCCGTCTTGACTACTGAGACAGCATCCTGTGTGTGGACCAAAGTTTGTTCATCCACTCGCCTGCTGAGGGACGTCTGGGTTCTTTCTGGCTGGGGACAACTGTGGACCACATAGTTATACGTGTTCCTGTGAGGGTTTCTGTATGGGCACAAGTTTTGATTTCTCCAGCACAAATACCCAGAAGGGGTTTGCTGGGTCATGAAGGCCTGTGCTTCATTTCATGGGAATCTGCCAAACCCTCCCCGTGCACTGAGTTGCACTGTTTGCATCCCACCAACAAAACACAGGTGTTAGTGCTGCGATTCCTCCCCAGGACCTGGTATTCACACAGGTGTGCTAGACAGGTGTACAGGAGCGCCTCACTGTTGCTTTAATTTGGATTTCTCTAACTCCTGATGTACTAGCAGGGGCTGGGATTTGGCTCAGTTGGTAGAGCGCCGCTCTAGTCTCTGAGGTCCTGAGTTTGATTCCCAGCACTGCAAAAATGGGAGAAGGATGTGGCAATCCACTGCTGAGGCGATCCCAAAACAACCAGCCATTGAAAACCGTGTAAGGCTCGCTATGAGTTGGACGCGACTAACAGCACCTAACAATTGTATTAGCATCCTCTTACTGGCTGATTGTTGTTGTTGTTGTTAGGTGCTGTTGAGTCCGACTCATAGTGACCCTCATAGGGTTTTTAACGGCTGTTTCGGGATCGCCTTGGGAGTGGGTTGCCATGTCCTTCTCCTATTTTGCAGTGCTGGGAATCGAACTTGGGATCTCGGAGACTGCAGAGCAGTGCTCTACCAACTGAGCTAAATCCCAGCCGCTACTGGCTGATTACTATTCTTATATCCCTTTGCTAAACTGTTTAAGCCCTTTGCCCACTGTAATCTGTGTTGTTTTCCTATTGGTGCATTTTAAGAATTCTTTATGTATTGTGGATCCTACTCCTTTGTGCAATAGGTGGTTTGCAAAATTTTCTCCTGGTCTATGGTTTCTTGTCTTTCTATTGACAATGTATTTCTTGGAGTGAAGTTCTGAATCTTTATGAAGTCAAACTGGTCAATCTCTTCATTAACAGGTCACTCCTCTAGTGTTAAGTCCAAGAGCCTGATGCCACATCATGAAGAGTTCCTCCCGTCTCCTTCTTAAAAGCTTTATATTTTCACACTTTTCTGTATAAGGTGTGAGGTTTGGTTCTTTTCCTCTCTTCTGTGTCATGCTAATCGATTTTCATAGCAGTAGTTGTTAAAAAGACTGTCTTTTGAATTCCTTTGGCCACTTTGTCAGAAGTCAGAGGGCCATGTTTGGGAGTTTTCTTTGGGACTGTGGTCAGATCTGCTGAGTAGTGCATCTCTCCCTTGGCCAACACCACACTGTCTTAAATCACTGTGATTTCACAGCAAGTCTTATAATTGTGGGACTCCAGCCTAGAAACGACTGCAGCTATTGCAGTCACTGTGCCCTTCCACGTAAACTTCAGCATTAGCTGGTCTGATAGTACAAAACTCTGCCAGGAATTTCATTGAGACTGCACTAATCCAACAGATCAGTTTAGAGTACAACTGGTATTTTAGTATGTGACTCCTCCGATCCATGGACACAGTGTGTCTCCCCCTTTAGGTCGGTGGTCTCTGACTTCCTGCATCAACCTTTTGTAGTTTCCAGGGTATGGATCCTGTGACTGTGGAGTTTGTACCTAGTTAGCTCATTGTTTTGGAGTTGTTATAAATGGTACTGATTTACTCGAATTTCCAATTGGTACACAGAACTACGATTGGCTATTTTTGTGTGTTGATCTTGCTAATTTATTGCTTGAATCCTTGCGGTTTCGCAGTCATGTTCTGCACAAAAAGGGATACCTTGAGTTTTTTCTTTTCCAATCTGCATGCCTTTTATTCCTTTCCCTTGTCCTGCTGCACTGCTGGTGTTTGGTGAGTTTTGAGCACGAGTCCACCTAATCTAACCCGTAATGATTTATATGTGGAAGTCTTCTCTTCACTCCTTATTATCCTTATGATTTGAGGCTTTTCTTCTTCATCTGAAATGATTAGTTGGTCCTAGAAATTTCCTTTATTCAAGCCTTGCTGCATCCCATGAATTCTGATATTGTGTATTTTCATTTGTGTTTAGTTAAAAATAGCTTCTAATTTCCCTTGAGATTTCCTTTCTGACCCATGGATTATTCAGCAGTGTGCTGATTCAAACAAGTGTTTGAAGATTCTCCTGTCATCCCTGTGACTGATTTCCAGTATAACTCCATAATGGTCGGATTACTCACTAAGACTTCAGTTCTTTAAAATTTGTCAAGGGCTCTCCTGCGATCCATGTTGATGAGTGTTGCTGGCGACCTTGAAACGAGGCTGCTTTCTGCTGCCAAGGCTGGAACGTCCTCAAATGCCACCTCAGCTAGTGGGGGTGTCACCGAGGTCTCCACTCCTGCTACTAAGGAGTGGGTTGGGGCTTCGGGGAGGTGTGGCTTTTGCCCCTCCTTTTGCAGCTGGCCGCTTGCTGCATGCGAAGCTCTAATGCCTGGTGTGCACACACCCAGACCCTCGCCCGCCAAGGAGGCCTAGCCTGTGGCTGCCTTCTGCACTCCTTGCCATCCCTTCACTTTGAGTCTCTGCTGCTACCACCACGGTCACTTCCGCTTTCCTGAAGTGTTTCCTCAGCTTGTTGTCTTCCAACCCTTTACTATGAAACCCCCTCTATCACTGCATTTAAAGGGGTGCTATAAGCTGGGCATGGTGGTGCATCACTGTAGTACTAGCTCCTTGGGAGGCTGAGGCAAGAGGATCTCAAGTTCAAGGCTAGCCTAGGCAACTTGGTGAAATTCTGTCTCAAAATAAAATTTTAAAAAAGGAATGGGAGCCAGGTGTGGTGGTACACACAAGTAATCCCAGCGTTCAGGAGGCTGAAACGGGAGGATCACAACTTCCAGGCCAGCCTAGGCTATGCAGAGAGTTCCAGGACGGCCTGGGCTACAGAGTGAGACCCTGTCTCAAAAACATAGGAGAAGGAGGAAGGAAGGAAGGAAGGAAGGAAGGAAGGCAGGAAGGAAGGAAGGAAAAGAAGGAAAGGACGGGGGATGTGGTTCAGTGTAGAGTGCTTGCCTAGCATGCACCAGGCTCTGGGTGCAAACCTCAGTACCATTGAAAGAAAAAAGGAGGTTACTGTGGTTTCAATGTCTTGTGAACTCCACATCCCCGCCCTAAGGCGATGGTGTTAAGAGGTGGGGCCTCTGGGAGGCAATGAAGCCACGAAAACTCAGCCCAGTGAGTGGGATTCGCGCTCTTATAAAAGAGGCCCTGCAGCCCGGGGCAGTGGGGCGTACCTAGCATGGAGGCTAAGGCAGGAGAATCCCAAGTTGAAGGCCAGCCTGGGCTACAACACAGTGAGACCTTGTCTCAAAAACATACAAAAAAAGGAGGCCCCAACAACACCTCATGAGAGGCTGCCATTTACGAACGAGGAAGTTCTCCCCAGATACCAAACCTTCTGGAGGTCTGGACTTCCATCCTCCAGAACTGTGGGAAATAAATTTCTGCTGTTTGTACGCCATCAGACTCAGGAACCGTGTTACAGCGCTCCACACAGACTAAGGCAAGGAAGCCCTTGCAGAGACCATAGCGTTGGCTCCACAGCAAATTTTTCGTAACAGTCCATTCTCCTGAACTGTTTTGCAATTGTATATGGACCCCATCTACATTTACTAAGATTTCCGATCTGTTTGTATGTAGGCTTGTTCCGTCTGTTTACCATCCTTTGTATTTCTCCTTTCTTGCTCTCTTTTGGGCTACAAGTTTTTTAAGTATCCCATTTGGACTTACCCATTATGAGCCTGACTGGATCTCTACGTATAGTTTTAGAGGCTGCTCCAAAGCACACGGAGCACACACACGGCCGCTACAGCTCAGAAGGTGCCTCTCCCCTCCCGGCCATCGTGCCTCGTGTATCCCCTCTCCACAGGCTGAGAACCTGTCTGAGCAGGTTCTCCTTTTGGTTCTGGCCCATCCAACATGCCCCTGTGAGCTCCAGGGGTGGCTGTGTCTCTCCTGTTCCTGCAGCTCGCCCTTCACCCCACCATTAGCTGAGGAAGTCCCTGGAGCAGCACCTGGCAGTCGGCCCCCTGGCCTGCACTCCTAGCCACGGCACCTGCCTTCCTGAAGGGCCTGCGCACGGGGTGTGGGGCTCGCCAACCCCCCTTCCCACCAGCATCTTTCACACCCGCCGGCTGCCAGGAAGGCCCCTCACTGCCTCTGGGTCCCTGTTGGCCACGCGCCTGTGCGCTGTGTCACAGGCCAGCCCTATGGAGTTCACTCAGCTCCTCTCGAGGTCCATCTGCGGGACACGGCCCGCCATGATTTCTGCACGTGTCTTGGTCCCACTCATTGTCTCATCCCCCTCGCAGCCCAGGGCTGGCCTTTGTGGGTTGTCCTATGTATGGGGAGCAACAGGATCGAGATGTGCCCTAGCCTGGTGCAGGCCCTCCCCTGACCCAGGCAGACCTGCAAGCCTTGGGGACAAGGGCTGTGTAATCTCTCACTAACCTCGGTTTTCCTTTCAGATTAATTTTCAGTTTCTATCCCTTGGTCTCCAATGACTCCCAGGAATTATCAATCTGTATGAAATTATCCCATGAAGTAGGTTACAGACTAGGGTGAAGACAAGGGTTAAAGCTGCCCAGGCTCTCCGATAAACCCTGGACACGGCAGAGTCAACGCCTAGATGCAGGTCTGCCCAACACCAAATCCTATGCTCTTTCAAGGAAGCTTTTCCCAAGAAAATCACAACCCTGAAGGGTCCATGAGGGTGGGGAGCCGGGGAGGGTGCTGGGCTACTCCGTGCAGGGCCTGCCTGGCAGCTGAGCCCGCTCCCAAGGGCTGCCCTCACCCACCATCAGGATCCCTCACAGGGCCTGCCACACAGAGGCCACCTGCGGCCCGGGCACACACTGAGCTCGCTCCTAGTGAAGCTACATGGCACTGTCCACCCTCCCTGGCAGTGCCTGGCTACGACACCTGACCCTTCTGGAGAACCGAGAGCTGGCTGCCACCTGCACTTGCGCCACGTCACCAAGGACTGAACTGTGACCACCAGGGCCCTGCAAACAGGCCTGGCAGGCACAGGCTGGGAGACACCTGCCACCGGCTGCACTGAGACTCGTGGTGGGCTCTCCAGAGCAGAGCTGAGCTCTGGCTGGGGACACCTCCTCCCCACGCCCGGGAGAGGACGGCACGCCCGCGCACGCTCACATGGGATGTTCGTGTGTCTGCGCCTTCCCTGGGCCTGTCTTCAGGACAGGGAGCCTCCAGAGAAGATCTTCCAGCCTCCTTGGCTGCACCCACCCCAGGCTGAGCCCCGGCAGACCCGGCCTTCTGCTTGCGCCAGTCCTGGTCACTCCTACCACCGACAGCGCTGGTGGCTAGCCCGTGCTGGCCCATGGCTCTCCGACCCACACAGCAGGAGGTGCCCTGGAGGCTCCTACAAGACCCTGGTCTCCTGTGTGCACAAACGCACATGTGCTCCCACAAGACAGCTGTCAACATGGGGCCTGTCAGGGGTCCACTGGAAGGCATGTCTGGCCCAGAGGACGGGCCTGCTTACCCCGCCCTGCAGCTCCCTTCCCAGCAAACAGAGAGCTCTGGGGAGCTGGCGTGGAGTGGCCCCTCTCCACGTGGGCTCCACAACCGCAGGGACCACAGCTGGGAAGTCCCTTCAGAAACAGCCCTGCTGCTGGGCGCAGTGGCGCACGCCTATAATCCCAGTGGCTTAGGAGGCGGAGGCGGGAGGATGGCAAGTTTGAGACCAGAGGCAGTCTGTGTAACTTAGCGAGACCCTGCCTCAAAAAGTAAAAAAAAGACGTGTTGGGAGTCAGCAGCTATTTAACTGGGGTGCTAGAGGTCGTTAATCAAAATTGAGGTGGTTAAGGCTGGTCAGGGGCCATCTTTGCTCACTTGATGGGAGGGGTAGGAGTGAGTGACTGGAATGTGGCCCTGGGGTCACCTAGAGATCAGTCCCTCATGCTAGTATGAGGGACCCTAGTTATGCGGTACATTTAAAAAATCCCAACAAGGGCTGGGGGAGCAGCTCAGTGGTCCAGCACTTGCAAAAGCATACAGGCGCGAGGCCCTGGGTTCAAACCTCCCCCCCCCGTAACTGCCAAAAAAAAAAGAAAAGAAAAAAAGAAAGAGAAAGAAACGGCCCTGCCAGCTGGCCTTTGCTGTGCCCCAGCAAGGGCTTCGGAGGCTGGGCCATCAGCCCTGGGAGACAGGAAGATCCTGCAGGGGAGGCGGAACCCGGGACCTGGCAGGGACTGAGTCTGAGAAGCCGTGAGCCCAGCGGCAGGGCTGACCACCCTCCTGCCCACTGCCCAGGCCGCTACGCACGTGTTACACACGGCCATCGTCTGGCACGTCTCTCCTGTGCAAAACTCTGAGATTGTGCTGTACTGCAGGTTGATGTGGTGGAAGAACGTCGTGGCTGCAAGAGAAACAAGGGCGCGGTGAGGAGACCCCTCCTTGTGGCCGACACACACAGTGTCGACGCACACAGCGTCCCCAGGGCCCCCTTCCCGGGGGACAGGCGGGCCGCACTCACTGTTGCTGGCCAGCCACTCGTTGAGGTCGATCTCCCGCGGCAGCACCACCAGCTCCTGGAAGGCGAAGTCGGCGATCCTGGACTTGGTGTGCTCCGGCTCCAGGTACACCTTCTTCTCCTCGGCAGCGGCCTTCTTGCCGTTCGGCTTGGCCTTGGACTTCCTGCCGGGAGGGAAGGGATGGCGTGGTCACTGCGGGTCTTGCTGGACCCAGATCACAGGAGCCGGGAAGGGTCCCCACACGCCAGGGCCTTCAGGACGCAAGCAGAAAGCTGCCCTGCAGGGACATCAGGCTAGGGGTGGCTGGAGCTGGCAGCCCAGGGTGGTGGGCAGCAGGCAGTGGCTGAGCCGTCCCCCAGCCACGTGACTGCGCCACTCGGCACCCTGGCCAACACTGGACCTGTGCTCACACAGCTCGTCTGTCAAAATGCTGCCCCCGAGAGCCCTGAGTGGACGCCCCTGGGCATGCGGGTCCCCTGCAGCCCCACTAGGCATTCACCATGTGCCCACATGAGGCTTGCCCACACCAGGAAGGCCAGCTCCAGGAGGGTGCCCGGCTCCAGTCAGAGCTTCAGAGTGTGGGCGACCTCTGGGGGTGCCGGGGTGCTGCCCCCACTGGTACGACAGAAGCATAGCCAGCCATCGCCGGGGACTGGCCTGGGGACCCCGCACCTGCTGGGTCCTTTGCTACCTCCTGCCGAGCAATTCCTGCACGGCCACCAGAGCCTGTGGGCCGCAGCTCTTCCCTCAGGTCTTGCTGACACGCCTCACTGCGCACACACACCCAGCCACGGTGCCCCCACCTGCCACTCTACATTGAGGCCAAGGAAGGCACCTGAGGGTGTCCATGGGGTCACGGCTCCGCGCCCCCCTCCGCCAGGTCCCACAGCAAGGCAGAGGCAGTGTGAGAACCCAGGTTCCTGCCAGAGCCAACTTCATGTGACTCTGCTAAGCTTTTCTCTTGCTGGGCCTGGTGCTGCACACCTGCAATCCCACCTGTTGGGAGGCTGAGTCTGGAGGATCGATGTGAGTTTGAGAACAGCCTCCGCTACAAAGTAAGACCCTGCCTCAAAAAATGAAACAAAATAAAACCAAAAAAAAAAAAAGAGAGAGCCAATCTTTTTTATAATATTATGCTATTAGTATACAATGGGCTTATGATGACTTTTTTTTTTTTTTTCAGGCCTGGGGGTTGAACCCAGGGCCTTGAGCTTGCAAGTTTTGCAAGTGCTGGACCACTGAGCTGCACCTTCAGCCCATTGTTTTAACTTTTTGAGACAGGGTCTTGCTAAATTACGCAGACTGCCTCTGGTCTCGAACTTGTGATGCTCCTGCCTCTGCCTGCCAAGCCGCTGGGATTACAAGCGTGCGCCACCATGCCCCGCTTATTTAGGCTATTTTAAAACAAATAAGCATATATATAATGTTTTCACTTGATGTTTTCATTTGAGCACAGTAAAGCCACTGAGGAGAACACACTGCAGTCCCACACATGGTCACATCCTCCGAGCCAGCTGCTTCCCCAGACACTGACAGCAGGGCTGAACCCGAGTGTCTGTGGCTCCTTGGTGAACAAGCTTCAGGATTCAAGTGCCAGGCGATGTGGGGCACACCCCTTGGAGAGAGGAAACCCACCAGGTGCCCCACCTGCCAGGAATGCCTGGCCTGAGCTCTCCCAGGGCGTCTGACAAAGTCTCTGCCTGTCACGTAGCTAGGTCTGCTCTGGGCAGAAATGTGTCCACGGGCAAAGAGGTTCTGACCCGAAGCCTCCACAGCGAGCTCCCCAAGGAGGCAGGAGGAGGACAGAGCGGGGGGAGGGCGGTCAACAGAGAGGCCAGCACGTCCCAGCTGGCCCAGGCAGCCTTGCCCAGATGGGTCCTGCTCAGCAGTGACCACATCATGTACAGATGCCAGGGGCGAGGGAGCTTCCTGCCGACCTCTGAGGACCTTGGGGGCGTGAGGGAGGGACCAGACTGTGAGGTACCAGCTGCCACCTGACACTTCAAGGCTCAGAATGAGGTCGTTAGGGGACACCTGAGAACCTGAGGTGAGCATTGCTGTAGACAAGTCCATCTCTGGCTCTCAGCTGAACAAATGAATTCTCCCAGGACAAACACTGTGACTTTTAGCCCAGGGTATAAACCGATACTGGCATGAAGCCTATGACCAGAGAAGGCCACTGTGATCAGAACCTCCCCAGAAAGGACTCCCTGGGAGGTGCCGGCCTGCAACGAGACAGGAGGAAGCGTGGAGGGTCAAGCACAGGCACACAGCTCGCTCTCTCCACCTGCTGCAGGAAGCCCGAGCGCCATGTGGGCCGGGGAGGGAGGGGCCGCGGGGCGCCCTGGGTCCTGAGAGGAGCCTCTCTCAGAGCACCTGCCTTGCTCTGTGTGGGAGGGAGGGGGCAGCTCGGACCCCTGCAGGGAAGAACGGGTGTGTCTGGGCAGCACGGCCATTCACAGCCTTCTCCCAGCCAGGAGGGGCAGGGCCAGCAGGAAGTGGCCCAGGCTCAGCCCATCTACCCGCCCCCCCCACCAGCTGCTGGTGCTGTTAGAAAGGCACAATCCCTGCCCTAGCTTCTTTAGGAGGGGCTGGGCCTGCCTGGCTGTTCAGATGAAGCACAGCGTGGACCTCCAGCCACGGCACAGGCTGGCGTCAGGACGCGGGGCAGTGAGGCCGGCCAAGATGCACGACCCTGGGAGCGGCCTGCTCTCGCTCTCTGTCCCTGTCCTCACCCAGCCCTGGGAGGCCACACAGGGGCGGGGCGGGGGCTGGCGGTGAAAGGTCGGCGTAACTCTCCGTGTCCTATTTTCTCCTCTTCTGTGTTTGAAAGGTTGCCGCGGGCTTATTTAAGGCAAAGAGGACAGAAAAATGTTCCGCGGGTGCCAGGGCAATGTTTCCCTTCCAGCTTCTCATGGCAAATCTTTGCCTTAAAAGGCGACGTGAGCGGCCTCCAGTGCAGGGCCAGGCAGGGGACAGGGCAGGGCCCAGCTCCCAACATAGCACAAGCTCAGTGACAGGGAGCCCGGGGGTCTGCCAGGGCGGAAGTCAGGGTGGGACACACCACGCATAGCGAGGGCGCTCTGAGGCCCTGCGGCCCAGCCCAGCGCAGCTCCCCCGGCCACCATCTTCAGGGTGTGTGCGCTCCCCGTCCCAGAGACCCCTCTCGCCTTGGTCTCTGAATACTGAGAGATGCTGACACAGCCCATGGTGATGCCCAGCACCCCCGTGGGGCAGGGTCTCCTCAGGACGCAGCCGGCCCTCGAGGCCGACAGGCTGACTGACGTCTGTGTCCTGCATAGCCGGCCCTTCGGGCCAAGGCCAACCTGGGCACCAGCTCCCCCCAGCCTCCTGCCTGGATGGACATGATTGGACAGTGGGGTGGCTGCAGTCGGGGCCAGCTGCCAGCAGGAACGAGACATATGTGGCTCTCCTGGCCCATGCAGGGCCACCTCTGGTTCTCAGAGGGACCCGGAAAGGATGCTGCCTAGAAGACCTGACTGTCTCTGCGATGGGCCTCGGAGGCTGTGGGCTGAGGTCAGAAGGCGGCCCCTGCCCTGCTCACTGGCACCCTCTCCCTGTCACACCTGCCCTTCAGGACAGACAGCAGAGGCACAGCAGGCCCCAAGCCTTCCTTGGGTTCCGCTCCGCCCCACCAGCCAGGGCCGCCTGGCCCTCCCTCCCCGGGGCTCAGTGTGCTTCGGGGCACCCTCCCACCGGTCCCCCACGCGGGACCCGTCTAGGGCCAGGGCCGACAGGAGGCGCGGCCCCAGCCTCTGCAGGACACTCAAACGCCCCGACCCTAAGTCCTCGCCCTCCTTCCGAGGCACTGGGAGTCTCGGGCCCAGCTTTAGTTCTGCCCAGGGTCTTTGGCCGCAGGTTGCTCTTAGTCTCACCTGACTCTGCCCCCGACCCCAGTCTTCCAGGCTCCGTCCAGGCCAGGCCCAGACACCTGTCCAGGATTGTGGCTTTGGTGGCCAGGATGCCCTGTGGGTGGGGCCTGTGTGCCTGTTGGAGACCAGGGCATCTTGCAGCTCTCCTGGCACTGCTTACCTGACGCTGCAGGTACAGCAGCATCCCCTGACACGGAGGGCAGAGTGGGGACAGGCCAGAGACTGCACTGAAGGGACCTGGGGGTGGGCCCTGGGCCTCAGTGCATCCACGGGCCTGCTACAGCCCCAGCAGCTGGGCGGAGGCTGGCCTCTGCCGCAGGGCGCAGCATTGCAAGCTGCCCAGCCACAGCGGAACGCCTGCTCCTTGACCTCACATGCCTGCCTGGCCTCACCTCTCACCCGCCCTGCTCCCGAGCTTTGCTGCTACAGTGGTCTCTGCACCAAACTCATGGTCCTACTATGGCCTCGGCCCACACAGCACCCCTCCCCTGGTCCCGTGAGACCCCACTGGATGTCACACCCCTACTCCAGCTGGCCTCGTCCCACAGCATCGTGCTGGCCTCCCTGGCACCAGGCGTGCGCTGGTCCTCGCTGACAAGGCCGACCCCCTCAGAGCAACAGAACTTGCAGACCTTCACATGAGGACAAATGTCTGTAGCCACTGTGCTGCTGGCAGGGGCCTGAAGGTTCCCAGGCACGGAGCAGGGGCAGCCGTGCCCAGCAGGGTGATGTGGGTGCTGAAGCAGGAGCCAGGCCAGCAGCACGCTTCTGGGACCAAGATCCCCAGGTGGGAGGTATGGGGCCACCCCTTCCCCTGGAGTCTGCCTTGCCATGTCCTTCCCACAGACCCCCATCTGGTCTGAAGCTCTGCCTTGCCCTGCTGGGCATCTGACTGCACAGACGTCTGCAGGAGAGGGGGGCAGGGGGATTTGGGGGAGGCACAACAAGGGAAGTTGAGAGAGGCCAGCGGCCCTGAGGCAGGTGGGAACTGGCCCAGGAGGCTGGAAACCCGGGGATGGCAGGGAGAAGCTGAAAAAGGACCTTGGCGGAGCACAGCACTCCAGGAAAGGAGGAGCCCAGGCGGGCACCTCAGGGCCTCGGGAGGAAGTAGACAGGGTGTTGCCCGTCCCATCCCAGCCGAGCTGACATCATGGGGCAGGGAGCAAGCATAAGCAGCTGGAAACAAACGCAAGCCCTCCAGCCCAGGCCTGAGACACCCGACTGTTCAGGTGGTGCGAGGAGAGCAGACGCCAGGAGGCGGGCGTGGGGCGGGCGATCTCGCCAGGGAGTCACAGACCCCTTGTCAGGGCAACCGTCCACACTGGTGCGTCCACCCACAGTCCTAAGCTGGAGCTTGCAATGACCTCTCTCCCCACCGCTGGGCCGGGCAAGTTTAGCAGGTCCCCCGCTGCTGGGCTCCCCACCCCCAACAATTACTGCCACGGCATGGCGGATGGCCCCCACCGGGCCTGGGCACACAGGGGAGGGTGCTTGCTGCCCACCCTGCCCAGTCTCTGATACAGCGCCAGGCACCCAGGTCCAGGTCTCAGCAGGGTCTGCCTAGACCACATCCCCAGTGGGTCATCTGCCCAGCCCTGTCCAGCCCCTCAGCATGGTCTCACTGCCCGGGCAGGGTTGGTCAGAGGCTGCAGAGAGAGATGCCCGAGGTGGGCTGGCACCCAGACAAGGCCCATTTTTATCAGCCCACCACGTCTTGACACAGAAGAGGCCCATTCAGCTGGGAACGCCAAGATGGTAGAGCAACAGACACAGACGCCCACAAGCCAGGTGTCCCTCAACCCCGCAAGGCCACCGTGTGCAGACGGCGCTCGCTGTCACATCCTGCCTGCTAAGCGGGCTCCTCGGGGAGGCCTGGCTGAGGGCCTCCCTCCAGGGAGACCTGCCCAGGAATCGCAGACTCTGCCTGGACCTCCAGCTGGGCTGGGACTTCTGTGGCCAGGTGGCACAGCAGGGTGGCTCGTGTGTCTCCTGCTCTCCCCACTAAGACAGGGCACGCACATGCGCATGGTCCTTGGCAACCACCGAAGGAAGTCACTGTTCTGGGGTTGAAACTCATGACGGCCCGGCTGGCCCACGGTCTTCTAACATCCCTACCTTCACAGAGGACCGGACAGCTCGGCTCTCTGGCTTCCCCCTGTGCCCACCGGGAAACCTCCCTTGCTGCGAGGTACAGGCGATCGGGAAAGAGGGATGGGGTCAGAGGTGCCTGGGGACAAGAGTCCCAGAACGCACGGTCACTTCCCAAGGGACACCACCCCAGGCTGGGCCCACCAGGAGCCCTGCCACGGAGGTTACAGTTACAGGCGGCACAGGAGAACTAAGTGCTACGCCGAACTCCTGAGACGAGCGCCCAGCGCTGCCAGCGCCAAGGGAGAGCTGACTGGGCGGCATCCTGCCAGGGACCTGCAGGTGCACACACTCCCACACACCCACTGCACAGCTGTGTGACACACTCAGCCACACACACGTGCACACACCTCCCCAGGCTTGGGGAAGGAGCCCCGCTGCAGGTCAGAAAACTGCCAGGAACTGTTTTTCTGGCAACAAAACACCCCTATAGCGGCCCCTGGCACCAGGCACCTGGGGCACAGCTTGTCCCTTCTCTGGACTAGGACACGTGAGAACAGGCTCCATGTCACCCTTCCTCAGACAGCCAAAGCCCCTGTCCAGGGCACAGCCACTTGGCTGGAACGATGGGCCCGGCACACCTGCTGGTGGCCTCTGGAGGGGCCGAGGCCGCACTCCTGTGCTGGCAGCATGCAGCGAGCCCAGGAGACCATGCCAGCCCCGGGTGGGTGCGGGGCGAGGCCTCCCTCCTTGGAGGCTCTGCCACACCAGGGCAGTTAAGGAGAACCTCAGTCAGCAAACAAAGGGCCAGGCAGACCCGGCCGCTCCCAGGCAGTTCACACGGCAAGCCGGGCTGGCTCAGGCTGGACCCCGGGGGCGGCACCCCTCCCACTGCCACCCACCTCCCAGAGGGGCCTCCCGGAGCACGCTGTTACCCGAACACTCTGCTGACTGCCTGAAGCACCCTTTTGCAGCCGAGTCCAGTTTTGGGGGGTGGGCCGAGCAGGGTTCGGTCTGTGGGGAGACTGCAGGGCTCTCCAGGCATTACGGGGAGGGAGGCGGGGGCTCCGTCCTCGCTCTGGGCCAGTGTGGGCGTCTGCAGGGACAAACAGCTGCTCGCTCTGCAGAGCCAGGGCTGCCCGGCTGGCGGACATGGGAGAGTCTGAGCTGCCTGTTCACAGTGGTGCAGTGCCGGCTGGGCGGGGTGGGACCAAGCGAGGCCAGCAGGGAGGGGACTGGGTGGCCCCACCAGGGGAAGGGCCTTGTGGAGGGCCCGGTTCCCACCCTGCGGCCCTCCCATGCTGCCTTGGCTTACGGTGCCCTGGCCTGAGCCAGCCCAGCCGAGGGGATACAGGAAGCCCAGGCAGGCAGGGCTCCTCCCGTGAGGACACCCGGGCCAAGAGGGCACGCGCAGAGTGGGCCCCGACTGCCATCACTGCAGGGGGGCTCTACCTGGACAGGCCTTGGAGCACTTGGGGGGCACTGAGCTGGCTCCTGCGGCAGGGCCTACTGGCCAGTAACACCAGCCCCAAGGGCCAGCGCTGGCAGACACGTTTGGAACAACTTCTCACCGGTCCCCGAGAAGCTGCGTAGCCAAAGTCTCTCTTTACAGCTACGCTGCAGGGAAGAGCCCCCCAGATCCTGCAAACCAAACCCTGGGGCAGATGGCTCTCACACCCCATCTCAGGGGAGGCCCCACTGCAGCAACAGCACGGCCTACGTGGTCTCGTCGGGAGCTCGGCCCCTTGGGCCCTACCCTGTCCTGGGGAGAAGCCACGGCCCTAGGCTTCCTGCCAGTGGAGACTCCCATACTGGCGCCTTGGGCTCCACGGAGCTACTCCATGGGAGGTGCAGGTGCAGGTGCAGATCGGGACAGCAGGAGAGGGAGGTGAGGGACGTGGGCTCATGCCCCAGTGACGTCGGCTGCCAAAGCAAACAGTCAGGGGACATGGCACATGCAGGCCCAGCTGAGACTTCCCCGGCTGGCTGCCTCGTCTCTAACACGGGGGGGGGGGGCAACCTGAGGCCACCTCCATTCTGCCCATGGGGCCAGCCCCGCAGTGACAAGAGAGCGGAACTCATCTCGATGGAGTAAGCGGCCTGCTGGGCCTTAGGAAGCCAAGACCCTATGTCACGTGCACTGTGCACTCAGGTGGCTCCCCGTCCTGGGGGCATCCCAGGGTTTTGTGTGCCACGTGAACTCTGGCACCCCACTCACGCCTGCCTGTCTGCCACAGAGGCGCCGCCAACAGTGAGCAGTCAAGCCACGGGCACCAACAGGACCACTATGTGGCAAGAGGGGACCAAGAGGCAGGAGGATCAAGGTGGCGCCCAATGTGGACTCACCAGCCGGCGGGACACGTGGGCCAGACAGAGGAGGACGCAGGCTGCTGGGCGGGCAGAGGGAGCAGCACAAGGAGTACAGGTAACCTGGGGTGGGCTCAGGCTGGGAGAGATGTCTGAGGCCTGCGCGGGCGGCTCGAGGGCGGGAGCTGCTGTGAGCCGACGGGGCAGTGTAAGGGGTGACATGGGTCAGGTAGGAGGGGCACCCACCCAGAGACAAAGGTGTCAGCCAGAGAAGAGCAGGCCGGCAGGCAGGCGCGGCAGGGAAGGGGAGCAGAGCTGAGCAAGGCTCTGCAGACTCCAGCTGGGGATACAGCAGGGCCGGCGGCAGGCGCAGGTGCAGCCCGGCACCCCGGCCCTGAGAAAGGAGCAGCCCAGACGCCCTCAGGGCCCCAGGCTGAGCGCACAGAGCAGGCAGAGGAGAGTCAGCCGCCAGAGAGCGGGGAGCAGGACACGGAGCCATGAGTCTGCATCTGTGAGAGTACTTTATTTGTAATGGGCTTTTAGCTGTGGAGGAGGTTTAAGCTTACAAAGTATCTGCAAACAGGACAGAATCCTCTTAGGCCCCAAACCCAACGTCCCCAGCTGCCCTCCCAGGCCACATCCCACAAGCGCACGCCTGGATGCCTGGCTCTCTCCTGGTGCCTGAGCTCCTCCGTGCCCGCCACCCCTGCAGAGGCTGACCCTGGGATTGGCCTCCAACCCCACAGCGCGTGCTGTGTTGACCGAAGGCCATGGGGTAAACAGGAAGCTCACAGCCACCATCACCAGGATGGCGCTTCGTCACTGGCCACACTCAAGGCCTTCACCAGGCCGGCCCTGTGCCACCATTCAGAGCGGGACGTTAAGCAGCTGCTAACCGCCATGGGGACCCAGCCCTGGCTCCCCCCGCTCCTTCCCTCCAGATGTGGCGAGGGTCAGGTCCAGGCTGCACGCGGGCAACACGCAAGGCCCTCCCCTCCCAGGCGACGTCTCTGCGGAGGGGGAGACCAAGCAAAACCTCAGGCTGCGCCGAACAATACAGAAACCAAAACAGAACGAGGGAGAGGGCCCATGGGGGACGCTGCCTCCCGCTCCTTTCTGGCGCTGCATGGCACACGTGGAGGCGGTACCCGGCATGCGTAGGCACTGAAGAAATGTTTCTTGAGGGGAGAAGGCAGGGCAGGGCAAGAGAGGACACAGGATTGCCCTCCTGCTGGGGCCGCTCTGGGGAAGAGCCCTGGGGCTTGCTGTGCTTCCGCCTGTCCCCACACGGCTCTGCACAGCCAGGCAGAGCCTCTTGGGAAGGCTGCCTGTCCTCTGACCTCCACAGCCAGGAGCAGGGGCAGGTGTGACGAGCAGAGAAGGAAGGGCTGGCTGACAGGCAGCCCCGGGGCCAGGCCCAGGGTGAGGAAGAAGTGTCTCAGGAGCCACAGCCCCATCCGCTTACAGAGCCCCCGACAGCTGCTGTGGGGAGGTGGCCTGGCCTGGACCCTCCACGACTCCCACCGGGGAAGGCCTTGGGTTCCCAAGGGATCTGAGCTCCGAAGGCCAATGGCTGAATCCCTGAACTCCTAGGGATCCGTCCAGGCACAATCGGCTGCCACGGGATGGCATGAGCACGGCCGGGCAGAGGTGGCTCACCTGGGGGCCACGATGGGGCTTTGGGCAGCGCCTCCCCACGCCTCGGGTTGCCTGAGAAGCTCTGGGTCGTGGATGTGGAGTGCCCCGGGCGGGGGGAGGCACTGCTCCGGATCTCCACCCTCGGTGCCCCCGTCAAGAGCCTGCCACAGCCCCACCCAGGGCCACTAAGTTGGGGTCGCAGCACATGAGGAGTGTTCAGACTCCACCAGGCTGCGGGAAGAGGCAACAGGGCAGGACCTGGGACGGGAGGGTGTGGGGTTCACACAGGAGGGGCGAGGCACAGGAGCGGGTGTGGAAGGCTGGCAGAGGGCACGTGCAGGGCAGGGGAGGAGTCCTTAGACCGCCCCCTGCCTGGACAGCAGTGTGGGGAAGGCCTCCATCCCAGCGCCCGAGCAGGCCTGGGAGACTTCAGGCAGGACTGCTGAGAGTGTCCTGGCCTGGGGGGTGGGGCAGGGCGGCCTTGAGGGGAGGCCAGCTGCTGGGGCAGTGGACAGAGGCAGCAGGAGCCCAAGAGCCCAGCCTCCGGGACGAGGGTCAAGTCCTGGCCTCCCACCCAGATACCCTGCTGGCCACCCTGGGGACCTGTGGCGCTGTGATTCTGCTGCTTGTTTCTCAGGAACACAGGCGCCCGCCTGCCCTCACGCTTGGAGCTGCATGGGACCTGCACAGTGGGACAAGCCCCCTGCCACCCGACCTGGCCGTGTCCCACTGTCACCGGCACAGAGCCAGCGCGTCCTCTGGAGCACCCTGGACAGTGCGGGAGCGGCCCTGCATTGGGGTCAACGCTGCACCCAGCAGCCCTGTGGCTCCTCGACCGCCTGCAGGCAGCGGGGGCGCGGCGGGCCCCAGCGAGGGACGCACCTGGCCGGGCCGCAGGAGCTGGTCCTCACCAGCCGCATGCCTGGGGACAGCACTCGCAGGAGGAAATCCAGAGTGACGCAGTGTCCTGCCATCCTGGCCACCAAGTGCCTGCAGGAAAGGAGGGGCCTCCCGGGCTGAGCGGCCCCGCCCACCCTCTGCCAGCCGCTGGTGGAGGGAGGAGCCTGTCTGGGAGCTGCCCAGCCCAGCAGGAGCAGGAGCCGGGGCAGTGGGAGGAGGCGGACATGGCCTTCCCTCTGCTGGCCTCCAGGCAGCGCCCACAGCCCCTCCCAAGGACTTCACAAGGTCCCTGCCGGCTGGGGTAAGAGGGCTCCCCGGGGCCCCTCAGCTTGCAGCTCTGCCCTAACAGTGTCCATTAAGAGAAACAGGCAGGCTGAGAACACAGAAGGGTGGAGGCAGAGGGGCCAGCCCAAGAGGACACCAAGCCCTGCCCTGAAGGCTGAAGGCTTCCATGTCCGCCACGTGGTGTCCTCTGCAGGCCCGAGCCCTACCAGCAGCTCCAGGGTGGGCTGAGCAGGATGCAGGTACGGGCAGGGGCCAGGCACAGACACCAAGTGGCTGCTCTGACAGCTTTCCGCACACCGTGGGCTGAAATCCCGGGAAAGGAGAGAAACCGGTTCCCTGCCACAGGCACCTCCATCCCTTACCTCAGCCCAGTGTCGCTGGCGGGTGCAACTCATGCAGGGCCCCGCCAGCGAGGCGAGCGCCGAGGTGTGCGCTCAAGGCCGCAGTCAGAGGGAGGGCTGGGCTTCCAGACTCCAAGAGCTTTTCTCCTGCATCTTTTCTCAAGGAAACACCATTTGCACCTTAGAGATAAACACGCGCTGCCTCTGAACCTGGGGCCAGGCCCCCAAGGGGCTCCTAAGGGGGGTCTCAGCATGTCCTCCCAGAAAGGCTCTGCCCCGCACCTGACCAGGCCCACCCCCAGGAGGGACAGGGCACCTCGGCCTGGCGGAAGATGCTTCCAGACGGAGCAGAGAGAGACACTGTAGGAACGACCGAAAAGCAGAACTGGGCTCCGTACGCCTGAGACCCCGGAACACAGATGCCGACAGTGAGCTCACAATTGGTCACAGTTGGTGTCGCGCTGGCACCTGGGAGGAAGCCAAAGCATGGAGCATCTGCACGTCTGGTTACCTCGACAGCCTCCCGATGCCGGAGGACAGCGGGAGGAAACGTTTCCACCATTTCACACCCAAAGCTGGTGATGTGCACAAGTCAGCCCCAGTGTTCCCGAGCTCCTAACCTCACGGCACAGGGCGGTCGCCACAGGCTGTGGCTGCTGTTGTCGTCGAGTCAGGTCCGACTCAGTGGCCCTATGTACAACACATGAAGCACTCTCAATGCTGTGCCATGCCTGGCACTATGTCAGTGCCTCTTTGCTATGCACAGGGTTTTCGATGGCTGACTGTTTTGGGAGTGGGCTGCCGGGTCCTCTCCCAAGCTGACAGCACCCAGCATTTGCAGATTGTCTCCCATCCGAGGACTGACCAGGCTGACCCTGCTTAGCTTCCAAGACCTGATGGGATGGGACGCCGGGGTGGAACAGCTATGGACAGGATTATAACTGGTCGCCACACGCACACACGTAACACAAACAAACCTCCGACCAACTGGGCCAGGAAGGTCTCCAGCACACAATCAACCCACCCTAAACTACAACCCTCTTCTCACAAACAAGCCGAAGAGGTCAGCGTCTGGATCGCCCGGCTGCGGCAGAGTCCAGCGGGCTGCCTGTCTCACAGCCGCGTGTGGGACTTGAGCTTCCATGAGCGCGCGTGACCGCAGGGGACTGGGTTCTGCTGGGTCTGAGTCCTGCCTTCCTGCCAACACGCTTTGCTCCCTCAGCCCACAGCCAGGGTGCCCTCGGCTGAGCCCTGAGCGAGAGCAGCCCCCAGGCCCTTCCACCAGGGCCTGAAGGACCAGCGCTGACGTGCTTGTCCCACGTGCCTCCACGCAGTCTGAATGCCCGCACTCCACACAGCATGACTGACGCGCAGGAGCCGCGTGCTGCCCTGCCCTATCAGAGACCGACCTCTGGAAACAGACTCGCCAGCCTCCTTCCTGGTCGTCCCCGTGCCCCTGGGAGTGGGGTAGGGCAGTGAGGGAGGGAGTGACATGGGGCTGTAACCCCCACTGTCCGTGCCCTGCAGGCCTTCCAGCCCGAGGTGCCAATGATGTCCCTTCAGTGCTCTGCACACGCTCTGGGGCTCTTTATCCAGGCCCCTGAGAACCTTCCAGCCGAGGAGGACGCCCCCCGCCAGCCTCGATGACCAGGCTTCGGTGGTCTGCTCTCCTCTCATCTGTGCACACCTGGTGCAAGAGACACAAAGCTACGGAATCATTGAATGCGTGGGTTTCAAGCCCGCAGAGAGAACAGCGCCTGGCGGCTGAGGTGTAAAAAGGCCGCTGCGGAGAGAAGATACAGACAGAAGGCCTCAAAGCGCTGCCTGCAGGACGGCTGGACACGCAGCACACCCAGAGCTGGGGGGGCGGGGGCACGAGAACTGCCTCTGAGCCTTCTGGCCGCACCTCTTTCCCAGGCCTGCTTGCTCCAGGACAAACAAGACAGAAATAAACTCCAGCACTGATGCCCAAGCTCGGGGGCCCGCTGCGCAACGAAAGGGGTGAGTGGAGAAGAGGAGACGCAGCCCAGGGCGGCAAGACCAGCTACTCGGTCCTCTGCCCGGAGGAGCAACCACCACAGCATGGTCCACACGGGGAAGAACTAGGAGCTGGACTCCACCACAATCAAGACCGTGCGCACTTCACAGGAGACCAAGAACAAAGTAAGACGAGTTGCAGACGAAGAATATTTGCAAATCCTATAGCTGATAAATGACTCGTCTACCACAGAGAAGTCTCAAAATCAACAAAAAGAAGACAAGCCTGGTTAAAAAGTGTGCAAAAGATTTTTTTTTTTTTTTTTTGCGGTACTGGGGGTTGAGCCCAGGGCCTCGCGCCTGCATGCTCTGCAAGTGCTGGACCACTGAGCTGCACCCCCAGCCCATTTTTTTACTTATTGAGACAGGGTCTCACTAAGTTATGCAGACTGCCTCTGGTCTCTAACTTGCGATCCTCCTGCCTCCACCTCCTGAGCCGCTGGGATTACAGGCGTGCGCCACCACGCCCGGCTGCAAAAGATTTTTAATAGACATTTCCCCAAAGATATCTGGATGGCTAAGAAGTACATACAAAGATGCCTGACATCAAGAGTCAGTGGAGAATCACCGGTTCTCAAACCACAGTGGGTACTGGGAATACACCCAAAGGGAGACGAGTCATCATACCAGAGACACCTGCATCTCCATACTCAATGCAGCACTTTTCACAATAGCAACGATACGGAACCAACCAAGGTGCCCATCAACAGCAGAATGGATTTAAAAGATTAATGGTATATATACATAATGGAATACTACTCAGCAATAAAAAAATGAAATAATGTCATTTGCAGCAAAAAGGATGGAACTGGAGAACATCTTCAACGAATGAACACAAGCTCAAAAAGAGATACCATACGGTCTCACTCATATGTGGGAGCTGACTCTTACTTAAAGAAAGAAAAAATCCTATATATAAAGTTGATATATAAAAAAATGCACAATTAAACTTAGTGAAGGGACAATATAAAGAGTAGAAAGAAGGAGGGAGGGAACTAGAAGAGGGAAGGGAAGATTGTGGAAAGTGGGATGGGAGGAGAGTCAACGTAGAGGGATAAAGAGGGAGAAGACAATCTCAATGTAAACAATGCAACTTCATGAGTACATTGGAAAAATGGGAGAATATAACCCAAATATGCATTTGAGTTTTACTACATATTAGTTGGGGGCTTGGATTTAGCTCAGTTGGTAGAGCACTGCTCTGCAGTCTCTGAGGTCCTGAGTTCAACTCCCAACACCGCAAAATGGGAGACGGACATGGCAACCCACTCCCAAGGCAATCCCGAAACAGCCATTGAAAACCCAATGAGGGTCACTATGAGTCAGACTCGATGGCACCTAACAACAACAACAACACATATTAGCTACAAGGCTCCATAAACCTTGTGGCTTGATGAAAGTATAGCCAGGAGTGATACGATGGTTGCATAATGGAAAAAGCCGATGCTGTGTGACTCTGCACCCCAACATCATTTACTAATAAAGGGTGGGAAAAAAGGAATAGCATTCACATGGTGGGGTTTAGATTTATTATAAGAAAAAAAAACTCAAAAAAACTCACAGTGGGTACTTACACCCAGGATGACCAGAACCAAGAGGGATGGTGACCAAGGCTGGGAGGCCAGGGCAAGCTGACCTCACAGGCTGGGGAATCAAGGGCCGCCAGCACCTCACAAGAAGCTGCCAAAGGATCCCATGCCACCTGTGACCCAGCAGGTCTGCCCCCTACACAAGAAGGCGAAAACACATGTATCAGTCAGCTATGGTTGCTGTAGCTGTAGAAAAACCAAGAGAAACAAACTTAGGGAAGCAAGAGATTTACGGAGGCTCACAGTCACACTGCTCCACCATGGCAGCAGGGCAGGCGTGGGGTAGAAGGGAGCAGGGCCCCCGGCAAACAACGCAGGGAGGAGGGAGTAGGGAAGAGGGAGGAGGGAGGGAGGGTGGGACTGACACAAGGTCCCGGGGTTCAAACCTCCAAAGCCTCCTGCCATAACTGATTCCTGCCAAGCTCCACCTGCCTCCCCAGTTTCCACAACCTCCGGGGACAGTGCCGCCAGCTGTGGGACCAAGTGATGTGACCTCTGGGGGATGTTTTAGATCCAAAGCCTAAGAGCCCACTCACAGGCTTGACTGAGTGCTCACAGCGGCTCCTCTCCGCTCCCAAAGGCTGGGAACCACCATGTGCCATGGACAGGTGAGGTAATATCAGCAAACTGCATCCCGGCCACAGGACGCCGGCGCTCAGCAACCAGACGCAATGCGCCCACGCTGTGCCAGGCACAGAAAACCAGGCACCCCATCGACCCCTGTCTGTGAAATTTCAGGAGACCAAAGTAAGAGTTTTACAAGGCAGTGGGAAGCTGCAGAAGGGAAGGCAAGGGACCGTCAGAAGAACTGTGGGGGGACTTACTGTTGTCTTGAGACTGTGATGTGGTCACATGGCTACACATGCTTGTGGCAAAGTGTATGCTTTAACTTGCTAAATTTTACTCAACAGATGTAGCGCCTCTTTTTTTCTTTTTAAAAAATTATTATTTAATTTTCAGACCATATGAGTTTCTTTATGGGTCTTCGTAAAACGCATCATGTACTCTGCACTTGTTCCCTCCCTCATTACGTCCTCCACATTGGTCTCCTTCCTGGTCCCCCTAATCCTCTCCCCCTTCCAGGTATGTCCCCGTGTGTGTGTGTGTGTGTGTGTGTGTGTGTGTGTGTGTGTGTGTGTGTGTGCATTTTTTTTCTGGTACTGGGAGTTGAACCCAGGGCCTTGTGCTGTACCACTGAGCTGCATGCCCAGCCTGTTTTTTTTTTAACTTTTTGAGACAGGGTCTCAATAAATTATAGAGTACACCTGGCCTCAAACTTGTGATCCTCCTGCCTCCGCCTCCCAAGTCGCTGCAATTACAGGTGTATGCCACTGCACCTGGCTATATTTTGTAATCTTAGACACACACACACACACACACACACACACACTCTCTCTCTTTCTCTTTTAAGGTAATTCTAGCTCCCACATATGAGTGAAAACACACAGGGTTTCTCTGAGCCTGGGTTATTTTACTTAAAATAATCACCTCTAGTTCTATCCAATTTCCTGCAAATGACAGTTTCATTCTTCTTTATGGATATGTAATATTCTATTGCATATCTATACCACATTTTTAATCCATTCATCTATTGATGCACATCTGGGCTAATCCTATATGTCTGCAAATGCAACAAACTGCAATGAATATGGAAGTGCAGGTGTATCTATTGTATAATGACTTGGATTCCTTTGGGTAGATGTCCAGGAGTACAGCTAGATCATATGGTAGTTCTATTTTTAGTTTCCTGAGCACCCTCCATGCTGATTTCCATAAAGTCTGTACTACTTTACAGTCCCACCAGCAGTATAAAAGAGTTTCTTTTTCTCTGTATCCTTGCCAGCGTTTGTTGTTGTTTTGTTGATACTAGCTATTCTGACTGGGGTGGGATAGAATCTCAGTGTAATTTTATTTGCATTTCTCTGATGGCTAAGGATCTTGACCATTTTTTCATATATTTATAGGCCATTTGTATTTCTTCTTTTGAGAATTATATGTTCAGTTCAATTGCCTATTTATTGATTGGATTATTCAAGATTTTTGTTATTTAATTTTCTGAATTTTCTATATATTCTAGATATTAATTCCCTATTAGATGTATAGTTGGCAAGATTTTCGCCCATTCTGTGGGCTCTCTCTTTACTGTATTGCTTCCTTTCCTGTGCAAAAGCTTTTCAAATTCATGCAGTCACATTCGTCAAATCCTGAATGTATTTTCTGGGCTTTAGACCTTTTAAGAGAGGACCTGTCTATGTCTGTGTGCTGAAGTTTGCTCCCTACATTTGCTTCTGGTCTTTTCAAAGTTTCTGGTTTTACGTTAAGATCTTTGATCCATTTTGAGTTGATTTTTGTACAAAGTGAGAGATATGGATCTACTTTAATTCCTCCGTATGTGAACATGCAGTTACCTAACTTCATTTGTGAAGAAGCTATCTTTTCTTCAATATGTGTTTTTAGCACCTTTGTCAAATTTCAGGTGGCTATAGTTCTGTGGGTTTATTTCTGGGTCCTCTATTCAATTCTATTGATCTTCATGTCTGTTTTTGTGCCAGTATCAGGCTGTTTTTGTTACTATGGCTGTGTAGTATAACTTGATATCGGGTATTGTAATGCCCCTTGTATTGCTCTTTCTGCTCAGAATTGCTTTCACTATTCGAGGTCTTTTATGCTTCCATATGAATTTTAGGATTATTCCTTCTATTTCTGTGAAGTATATCCTTGGAATTTTTATTAGAATTAACACTGAATCTGCAGATCATTTTTGGTAGTATTGTTGTTGTTGTTAGGTGCCGTTGAGTCGGTATCCGACTCATAGCGACCCTCATTGGGTTTTCAATGGCTCTTTCGGGATTGCCTTGGGAGTGGATTGCCAGGTCCTTCTCCCATTTTTGCGGTGCTAGGAATTGAACTCAGGACCTCAGAGACTGCAGTTCAGTGCTCTACCAATTGAGTTAAATCCCAGCCCTTTGGTAGTATAGTCATTTTCAAAATATTAATTCTTCCAATCCATGAGCAAGAGAGGTCTTTCATCTTCTAGTGTCTTCAATTTTTCTCTTTAGTGTTTTGAAGTTTTCATTGTGGAGGTCTTTCAGATCCTTAGGTTTATTCCTAGATTTTTTTGAGGCTATCGTGAATGGGATTGTTTTGCTTTCTTTCTCATCATGTTTGCTATTGGTATATAGAAATGCTACTGATTTTGAATAATGATTTTGTATCCTACTACTTCACTGAGGTACTTAGTAGAGCTAAGAGTTTTCTGGTAGCATCCTTAGGGTCTTTTAAGTATAGGATCATGTCATCTGCAAATAGAGATCATTTGACTTCTTTGTTCCCTTTTGGTATCCCTTTTATTTCCTTCTCTTGCTTTATTTCTCTGGCTAAAATGTCAATCACTACACTGAATAGCAGTGGAGCAAGAATACATCCTTGTCTTGTTCCTGATTTTAGAAGGAACACTTTCAGTTTTACCCATTTAGCATAATGTTGCTATAGGTTTATCACATCCAGCCTTTACATTGTTGAGGTATGTTCCTTCTATGCTTAGCTTCTTCAGAGCTTTTATCATGAAGGGATACTGAACTTTGTCAAAGGCCTTTTCTACATCTATTGAGATGATCATGTAATTTCTATCTCTGAGTTTACTGATGTTTTGTATTGCATTTATTGATTTGCATATGTTGAACCACCCTTGCATCTGTGGAACAAAACCCAGTTGGTCGTGATGCATGATATTTTTTTTATGTGTTGTTGTATTCAGTTTGCAAGAATTTATTGAGGGTTTCTCTATGTTCACTAGAGAAATTGATCTCCTGTTTTCTTTTTGTCGTTGTATCTCTTTCTGGTTTTGGTATCAGGGTGATACTGGCTTTACAAAATGAGTTTGGGAGTATTCCTTCCCTTTCTCTTTTATGGAATAGTTTGAAGAAGATAGGTATTAATTCTCCTTTAAGAGTTTAGTAAAATTCAGGTGTGAACCTGTCAGGTACTGGGCTTTTCTCTGTTGGGAAAGTCTTTATTGCTGCCTCTATTTTGTTACTTACCATAGGTCTGTTTTGATTATTTATACTCATTTTAATATTGGTAGGTCATATGTGTTAAGGAATTTATCCATTTCTTTTGTATTTTCCTTTTTTGGGGAGTACAAATTCTCAAAGTAATCCCTGATGATCCTCTGTACTTTGTTGGTGTCTTTAGTAATGACCCTTTTTTTGTTTCTAATTTGACTAATTTGGATCCTTTCTTTTAGTAAGTTTGGCTAAGGGTTTGTCTATATTGTTTATCTTTTCAAAGAACCAACTCTTAGATTATTTGTGTTCTTTTAGTTTCCATTTCATTGATTACTGCCTTGATCTTTATTATTTCTTTCCATCTACTACTTTTGGGGTTAGCTTGATTATTTTTTTTAATGCCTTTAAAGAGGCTGTGGTGTTTCAACAGGGCTCACTGAAGGCAAGAGCAGGGAGCTGAGAGAGGAAAGAGAATCACTGCACGCGGTTAGGTGAGATATTAACCAACCCAGTCCCAGGTCTGTTGAAGGCTCAGAGGCCCAAGGTAAGCAGAGGAACCCCAGGGCTAGTCTGAGGCAAGAGGTGGAGCCAGGTCAAGGCGAGGTGTTGAGCTTGTTGAAGGCACAGAGCTGGGTCTGGAGGAACAGCAGCTTGAGTGGCTGCGTCAAGCAGGGATCTGGGCTGAGCCGAAGCCCTGGAGACAGAGTCGGGAGTTCATTGTCTGTTGCTCTGACACGGACACACCGGGTGGTCTGATGATGATGGGCCAGTGGGTGTCGCCTGTCCCACTGTGAGGTGTCCCTCCTTTTATATGGTCCAGGTGTACCAGTAAGTTATTTATCTGGGCTTTCTCTGGTTTTTTGACATAAGCACTCACAGTTAAAAATTTCCCTTGCAGAATTGCCTGTGCCATGTCCCAAAGGTTCTGACCCATTGTGTTTTCATTTTCATTTGACTCTAGGTATTTTTAAATTTCTTCTCTGACTTCTTCAGTGGCTCACTGATAACACAAAAGTATGTTAATTTCCATGTATTTGTGACATTTTCATAGTTTATTTTGCTATTGATATCTAGTTCTATTCCACTGTGATCTGGTAAGATACAAGGAATGATTCAACTTCTTGGATTTGTTAAGGCTAGTTTTGTGAGCTAAAATGACTTCTATTTTAGAAAGAGTTCCATGTGGTGCAGAGAAGAATGAGTAAACCACATCTGCTGGATGAGATATTATGTAGGTATCTGTTAAGTCTAGTTGGCCTATGGTGTTGTTTAACCATAGTGTTCCTTTGTTGGCTTTTTGTTTGGGTGATCTGTCTATTGAGGAGAGTGTGGTACTAAAGCCACACATTAATATTGTATCTGGACTTATCTGTTCCTTTATAGCCACCAGTGTTTGTTTTATGAAATCAGATGTACTAATGTTCAGTACATAAACATCTATAATCATTATGTCTTCTTGATTGATTGTTTCCTTTATTAATATGTAGTAAACTTCTTTGTCTCTTCTGGTTAATTCTGGGCTGACGTCTACTTTGTCACATATCAGATTAGCAACCCCTGCTTCTTTATCTGTTTCTCTATGCTTGATAAATTGTTCTCCATCCCTTCATTTTCCGTCTCTGTGTGTCTTTTCCAGTGAGATGGGTCTCCTGAAGACAGTATATAGTTGGGTCTTGCTTTTAAATCAAATTGGCTAATTTATATCTTTTAAGTAGAACAATAACACCATTTATACTTAGGATAATTACTGAGAGGAATTTGGTGTTTTGTGCAATTTTGTTGTTTTTCTAGTTTGTTGGAGTGCTGGCTGTTCTTTACTTTCTCCTGTTTGCTGGTGTACTTAGATATACTTGCTCCTCTCCTTGCTCTCATTTATTCATGTGTTTCTCTCATGAGATTTATTCATTTCCGTATTATCATATTTATGCCTGTCTTCTTCCTCTGTGTGTAGGAGTCCTTTATGCTCTGTAGTGCTGGTTTAGTGGTTGTGAATTGTTTAAGTTTGTGATTGTCTTAGAAGGTCTTTATTTCTCCACCTATTTTAAAGCATAACTTTGCTTGATACAGTAGTCTCGGTTGGCAGTTATTTGCTTTCAGGGATTGAAATATATCATATCATGCTTTCCTGGATTTTAGAGTTACTGTTGAAGGTCTACTGTTATTCTGATGGGTATGCCTTTGTGAGTTGGCATTTCTCTTGAAGGCTTTAAATAGTTTCTTTGCTTTGTAGTTGTAGCATTTTAACTATAATGTGATGTGGAGAGGACCTCTTCTGGTCATGTCTATGTGAGGTTCTGAACACCTGTATTATTTGGGTGTCTGTTTCTTCCCTGAGACTTGGGAAGTTTTTTGCTATTATTTCATTGAATAGATTTGCTATACCTACAGCTTTTGTCTCAGCTCCTTCTTAGACACCATGGATTCTTAGGTTATGTCTCTTCATCTTGTCCCATATAGTTTTTGGAAGCTATGACTGTATTCCCTTATTTTCCCCATATTGGTGTCTGAGTGTAGTTCTCTCTCACCTTGTCTTCCAACCCTGATTGTCTTTCTTCTGCTTGATCCAGTCTACTGGTGTTACCTTCCACTGGAATTTTTAATTTGGTTTATTATGTTTTTGCATTTCCAACATTTGTTTGATTTTTTGTTTCAGGATCTCAATTCCTTTACTAATTTTTTCTTCTAAGTTAGCTACTTTTTAATCAAGTACCTACAATGAGTAGTCATTTCATTCATCTGCTTATTTGTGTTTTCTTTGAGATCACTCATCATTTTTGTAAGCAGACTTTTGAATTCTTTGGCATTTGAAGCATTTCAGTATCTTTGGTTTCGGTGAATGAGGAATTATGGTCTTTTGGAGGAGCCCTGTTGTCTTGAATTTCCATATTCCTTGTATTTCTGCATTGAGATTTTCACATCTGTTGGAATAGTTATCTCTTCCTATTTTATCTGGGGCTCTTCCTGGTGTATAGTCTTCTCTTGAGATCTTGACCTCCAGTATTACTCAGAGAAGACAAAGCAACAAAGTACCAACGACCAAAATAAGGATTATATAACTATGATTAAACTAATTTGAAACTGTTGCTTAACAAATTACCTTAGAAAAGGAGATGGTAAAATGGGTGCAGTGGTACACACCTGTAATCCCAGTGACTTGGGAGGCTGAGATAGGAGGATAGTGAGTTCGAGGCCAAAGGCAGCCTACCTAACTTAGCGAGAACCTGACTTGAAATAAAAGATGAAAAATGGGCTTGAGGTGCAGCCCAGTGATAGAATACTTGCAACGTTTATGCAAGGCCCTGGTTTCAACCTCCAAGTACTGCCCCACCCCCCCAAAAAAAAAGTAAAGAAAAGAAAAGGAGATGGTAAGGATATTGTAAAGTGAGCTATGGGGTTAGAAATTAGTTGTGGCAAAGATAACAACAGCAGATGGATGGACTCAGGGGAGGAGGTGGGGAAGGGAAAAGAGAAAGAAGCAAGAATGAATAGAAGAAGGAAAAGAGCAGCCGGAAAGGAGAACGTTAGAGAGTGGGTAAGAAAACAGGCAAGAACAGAACCGGCTTGTACACTACAGGATAATTACGTATGAGGTGACATAAACCTCACAAGAGGTATAACAGATACAAACATAAAAGTTTTTGTAACAAATAAATTTCGGCTTAACTAATTTAAAAGCATTATAAAGTACTGTAATTAGCTAGGATCACCTAAAAGGAAAAAAGATTAAAAATCTGAAACAAGTAGGGCATAGTAGCCGGTGACTGTAATCCTAGCGGCTCAGGAGGAGGAGGCAGGAAGATTGAGAGTTCAAGGCCAGAGACAGCATGTGCACCTCAGCAGGACTCTGTCTCAAAATAAAAAATAAAAATAAGGGGCTGTGGGTGCAGCCCAGTGGCAAAGCACTTGCAAAGTGTGTGCAGGGGCCTGGGTTCAACCTCCAGGAACCCTTTCCCCTAATTTTTTTAAAGGAAGCCGGCATGGTGGTACATGCCTGTAATTCCAGCAACTCGAGAGGTGAAAGCAGGAGGAACGTGAGTGCGAGGCCAGAGGGAGCCACGTAACTTAGCGAGACCCTGACTCAAAACGCTTTTCACAAATGGGCTGGAGGTGCAGGACAGTGGTAGAGCCCTTGCAAAGTGTACCAGACCCTGGGTTCAACACCAAAGAACCGCCCCCCCCCCCAAAAAAAAGGAAAAATGGGAAAAAAAGGAAAGAAAATGTAAACAACAACAAAATAAAGAAGAAGAAAGACAAAAAAGACAAAAAGGATAAGAAAAGGAAGAAAAGAAAAGAAAAGGCCCAATTATTGCAACAACTGCTTCTGTGGTGTCCAGGGACTGGGGGAAGTAAGCAGCAGTGTTATCTGCTCTGGAGTTCAAGTCTCTTTGGTTTCAGATCCTCCCCATTCCCAGGTATTCTGTTTAATGAGGAGGGTTTGGGGTTTAATGGCCTCACCTGGTCTTGGCTTCGTTCAACTTACTGTCTTCTAGCCGCACAGCTGAGAGGCAGCTCCTGAGGAGCAGGGTGGCTTGAGGGAGCGCGCACTCTCGGATCCGAATGCCCATGTTCCTACCCGCTGTTTTGATTTACGTAGCAGTCCACCTGGTGTCTACCGACTGGGACCTACAGAGACGGTCTCACCTACCAACCTGGTGCTGCCTGGCAGGATTCGCTGCCAGAAGCCGCTGCCGCCACTGAGATCACTGCCACCTCCTCTGAAGTCAAGTTGACAATGTGCAGCCTTAATTCCTCAGCATGTCTGCGCTTCAGGCATGTCCCCTCCGTGAAGGTCTCCTGGAGCCTGCAGAAGTATGTCGCCTGGCTCTCTAATCTTCACTCAGTCCCCACTCTCCAGGGGCTGGGTTTCAGGGGACCTGCTCCTTTCTTACGCTGCTCCAAGGCTGGGGAGGTGGTAATGTGGATTCTTTTCCTCTAATGCTGGCCTTTCACTCTGGGGGAGTCGCTGGCAGCCTGGCTCTCTAGCAGGACTTAAGGCTTGCAGGAGCTGTGGGGTTCTTTCAGCCCACGTGGAGCACCTCGCTTGTGGGGTAGAGGGAGCTTCCCTTTCCCTGCCAGGGTTAGGGCCAGTGTGCAGGCTCGCGCTATCTTCTTTCTGTTCTGAAGTCTCTTTCTCTGTGTGAATTCAGTTACCACCTTCATTTTACTTTCTGTTGCATTCTTTTTCTCCTGGGATTGGAATTTCTCCCTTGTTACTCTGACATTCTTTTTTCGTAGGATTATAGGGAGACTGCTTCTAATCTACCATCTTCCCAGAATCTGCACCTTTTTTTTTTTTTTGCGGTACTGAGGGTTGGACCCAGGGCCTCGCGCCTGCGTGCTCTACAAGTGCTGGACCACTGAGCTGCACCCCCAGCCCATTTTTTACTTTATGAGACAGGGTCTCGCTACGTTATGCAGACTGCCTCTGGTCTCGAACTTGCAATCCTCCTGCCTCCACCTCCCAAGCTGCTGGGATTACAGGCGTGTGCCATCATGCCCAGCTAGAATCTGCACCTCTTAAATGAGCTGACCAAGACACACATAAAGAATACCCCATTCCCGGGAGAAAGGGGAGTTCAGCTCTGCCCACCACCAGGGGAGAATCTGAGGGCCATGACAGGTGGGAGGGCAGCGAGGATCCACTCACACAAAGCCCAAAGTAGGCAAGACAGACCGCAGCACTGGAGTGCAGAGTTGGTTCTCCCGCGCTGTGTTCACTGCTGAGGCCCACAGAGAAGCACATGGGCCCTGCTCTCCTGTGCACACCGTGCCCCACACAGCCTAGTGCTCGCGAACGGAATGCTCAGACCACAGCGAGAAAAGCATGCTGAAGAGTGGCCGTGGGTGACACGGGGTGCCTGGTGTTTGTGAGTCTTCTCGATCGCTTTTTACCTGAGCTATTTCACAGTACAAGCAGCTCGCCTGTGTCTTCAAAGATGAGGAGGGAGGGAAAGGCGCTGCCACTGCAGGGTTCGCTCCAGGCCATGCCCCCATGGAACGCACCTTCTGGCCACAGCCAAACGCCAGCACCTGGCAAGGTGGGCTCAGACCCCCAGTGGATAAAGTCACCATCCCATGGGCAGAACCGGCTGGCAAGTGGCCTGAGAAAAGCCCCTTCTGTCTGCTGTCACCGCAGTCACAGGGAGAACGGAGTTGCCACACCTGCCAAACCAGGCTGGAGCCACCGACAGCCCTCAGGCCTCACTCACCCAGAGGAGGCAGCCAGGGAAAGGAAACTGTCTGTGGCAGGGAGCAGACGGCAGGGGCAGGGTCTCCCCTGGACCAGGAGCTGACCCAGCCCCCATGCCGTAAGGTCCTCGCCACACTGTCCCCCGTGCTGGCAGCCTGGCACGGAAGCCTTTGCTATTGGCCATCCCCCAGGGGTAGGCGCACGTGGAAGGGAGGCCAGCTGATTCATACCCGGCTGGCCCAGCGTGTGGTTTAGGAGGCAAGTCTACTCCCCATCAAGGGGAGGCACCCCCTCCTCCCTCCCAGTCTACTCCTCGTCAAGGGGAGGCACCCCCTCCTCCCTCCCAGTCTACTCCCCGTCAAGGGGAGGCACCCCCTCCTCCCTCCCAGTCTACTCCCCGTCAAGGGGAGGCACCCCTTCCTCCCTCCCAGTCTACTCCCCGTCAAGGGGAGGCACCCCTCCTCCCTCCCACGCCAGGCTGCAGAAGAGGGAGCAGAGGGGGGAAATGGCCACGAGGTCTGCTCCTAGTCCCCCACAGCTCCCGCGTGCTGGCTGGAATCCTGTAACACAGCTCCTGCTTCCCTCCCGTGCCGACCCAAGGGTGAGAGGGACATGACACCCTCTCTTCCAGCGGGCCTCCCTTCCACAGCCGTGCGGGTGGGAGCTGGGCAGGCAGTGCCAATGCAGCACTGTGAGAAGGAGCGGACGGCAAACCAGGGCACTCCAGCCCCAATGGCAGCCCAGCGGAGCCCCAGGCAACACTGGCACACTCAGACAATGCCCCCCACAACACAGCCACAGCCTGCAGGAAACCAGGAAGACCCTGGAGTGGCACGCAGAGGGCTTCCAGGGGCCAGGCTGGAGGCTGGCCACCCTTCCTGAGGCAAGGGAGCCATGGGCGGGGAGGAAGCGAGGGCGATGAGGCTGTACAGGAAGAGCTGCTTGGCACCATCCAGCAGGAAGAGAGAGGTGGCCAGGACCCGCACTGCAGCGCAAAGTCGGGAAGCAGAGGCACGTGCCACCACACAACCAAGAGCCTCCCGTTTCAAGTTCACGCCAAGCCAAACGCCCAGCAATTAGAGTCTGGTGGAGCCTGGCTGGTCATCCCGCCTGCCCCCAACCACTGTGGCCACAGGAGGGCAAGGGTGTCGGAGACCTTGGCGCCTCTTCTTTCCTGACACCTACACGCATGCTCGGGCTCTTTCAGACGAAGACCCAGCCTGGGAGGGAGGAGGATTCGTCTCCTCGGCCAAGGCCTGCTTCTGTCCCGGGGAGGTGGAGGGCCAGCTCCATGCTCAGCTGCGGGGTCCCAAAGGGGCCACACAGCCGGAGGCTGGACAGGGACCCTGCTCACTGTTCTCTTAGGAGATCACATGTGCCAGAGCCAGGGCTGCTGCAGCCAGGGACCATGACACCTGCCTGCCTGCCAGCTTCATCGTCACTGCTCCACCAGGCTACGCGGGTCCCCAGCACAGGCAGCCAGGAAGTGGCAAGGGCAGGCCCTGCCAAGCGACCCTGCCCTGTCTGGCTGGTACAAAAGCTCAGCTGTAAATTTAGCCCAGGCTCAGTCCCACGGTTACAAGGCCGGGAGGCCCGTGCAGGAGGCAGACAGCAGAGCCGAGGACGGGGCCCGCGGAACGAGGACGGGTCAGGGCCTGCCCGCCGGCTCCCCTGAGCCTAGGCCCCAGGGCCGCTCCAGCCCTGCACCCCCACGCTACATGCCAGACAAAAGGGCACCCCTGTGGTCTTGGCAAGGCACTCCAACAGACAACTGGTGGACAGTGGGTTGGTTATTTTTCCCCCCGAAAAAAACCTGAAATCCAGGTGATAAACAACAACAGCAGGCGATACACTGCCCTTCATTACAAATGCCAGAGAGAAGTAGACAGTGCCCTGCGTGGGGGAACAGAGGGGTGTCTCCAGAGCGGTGCCAGGGAGGCTCCAGACCAGGGCTCTCCACTGCGGAGATCGTCCAGCTGGTGCATGAGTGACAGGAGAGCAGTCGGCTCCGCTCTGAGCACAGATACTGAAGCAGGGGACTGACTCTGTATCTCGTTTGTGCAAGAAAACCACCCCCATCGGTCTACCGTAAACCATGAGCCACAAGCTGGGAGTAATTTATTCATGTGAAGAAAGCATTACCAGCGATGAACTTACTAAATCAAGCCAGGAACACACAGACACAGGGGCGTGTCAAAACTGCCAGAAGAACCAGGCTGTGAACTTGTCACACACCCTGGGCCCAAGAGGGACGCCCCCCTCCTCACCTGGACTGTACAAAAGGCGGGACACCTCACACTGGGACGGGCGACACCCACTGGCCCATCATCATCAGACCACCCGGTGTGTGTGAGTCAGAGCCACAGACAATGAACTCCGGACTGTCTCGGGAGCTTCAGCTCCGCCCGAACCCCTGCTTGGCGCAGCCACTCAAGCTGCTGTTCCTCCAGACCCAGCTCTGTGCCTTCAACAAGCTCAACGCCTCGCCTTGACCTGGCTCCACCTCCTGCCTCAGACCAGCCCTGGGCTTCCTCTGCTTGCCGTGGGCCTCTGAGCCCTCAACAGACCTGGGCCTGGGCTGGTTAATATCTCACCTAACCGCGTGCAGTGACTCTCTTTCCTCTCTCAGCTCCCTGCTCTCGCCTTCAGTGAGCCCTGTGGGAACACCACAGCCTCTAACCCTTCAGCTGCCACTCTGTAACACGTGTAGCTGTGTGAAGTGTAAGGTGCGATCTGAGAGTTAACACTGGTAGTGGGATTGGAACAGAAGGACCTGTGATTGCCATGGCCACTGACTATCCAGTGGAATCAGGAACTCTCGGGAAAATAATGCCCAGAACTGACATAGCTTGTGAATGTACTGTTACTCAGTAAACTCTGACATTGTGGAAACACACCAACTTGTCTGCCTATGGGTTTGTTTGTTTTCTGCAGTACTGGGGGGTTGAACCCAGGGCCTTGCAAGTCCTTTGCAAGCACTCTACACTGAGCTGCACCCCCTGTCCCTTTTTTAAACTTGGAACAGAGCGACACCAAGTTATGCAGGCTGCCTCTGGCCTCGAACGTGCAATCCTGCTCCCTCTGCCTCCCAAGTCACTTGGATTACAGGCGTGTGCTGCCGTGCCTATGTTTTTGACATAGCGTGCTCATGACATCCACCAAGGGCTGGTCACTGCCCCCGTGGGTGCGGAATGCCTTCTGCTGAGGACTGAGGCAACCAAGGCAACTCCTGCAGAGCCACAGCCAGGCCCAGTGAGCGCAGGAGGCGCGCACCGCCACGCAGCTGCCTGTGACATACACACAGAGGTGGCCTGTCCCACCGCCCACAGCACTACGTCTGGGCTGCAACACGAACGAGGTGTGGGTCACAAACCACCAAATGGTCCCTCGGGCCCAAGAGCATGACGCTAACCACAGCCCTGGTCAGCAACTGGCATTGTCCTCGAGCTGCCACAGATGGTGGCTGAGGGACGTGCCCCGGGGAGCCCCCAGGCCTGGTCAGGGCTCTTCAGTCCCATGATGTCCTGCATAGGGGCAGATGGATAGATCTGGCAGGCAGGTGGCAGGCAGGCCACCCTGAGGAGGTCTAAGGACCCTGGTACTGTGCGGGGCACCTGCTCCCAGCTGGAAGGGTGCCCAGGAGGCAGGCTGGCCCCTGGTGGTGCATTCCTAATTGGAAGTGTCTGCATCTCTGAAGCTGGACGGATGGCATCCTGTGTGGGAGCGCCCTGCATTCCAAGGGTGACAGAGTGACAGGCCCATCCTCCAGGTTCTTCAAGGGGGCCCGGCAACTGCGAGGCTGTGGCCTGTAGAAGGAGACACTCGGTACAGAGTGGCCATGAAGAAGAGCGTCCCAACAGAGCCTGGCTCCCATCTCACCTGGCCCAAGCCAGGCCCTGCGCCCTGGTTAGTGACGGAAAGCTTCCTTCACGGATGCCTCGCCGATCTCCGGCCCAGGCCCTGCCCTCAGCCAGAGGACTCCTTCCCAAACCCACACTTGCGCTGGTCACCCTTGGACCCAGGTCACCAGGGCCCCCATCTTGGTCCGTTTTCTGTTGCTATGCCAGGATACCTGGGGCTGGTAATTTATAGTAAACAGAGTTATTTAGCTCACGGTGCGTGTATCCAAGAGCATGGTGCTGGTGTCTGGTGAGGGCCTCCACGCTGCATCATCCGCAGCAGAAGCCAAAGGGCAAAGGGGCCGAGAGCAAGCAGGAGGGGGCCGCCTCTCAAGGTCCCACTTCTCCATGCTACTGCCCTGGGGACCAAGGGCCCACATGTGAACTCTGGAGGCTCTCCAGCCACTGCAGCCCTGTCTCGCTCGTCTCCGAGGCCCTGCAGGAACGACACACCACATGCTGTGCACACATGCACAAGCACGCACCTGCCCCTTCAAATCCCAGCCCTGGCCATGTCCTCAACCCAGAAGGCTCTCCCACCCCCCACACCTGCAAGTCTCCAGTCTGCCCAGTGTCACCCAGGAAAACCCTCCCCTGTCCTGACAGGGCTGTGGGCCACTGTCTTGGGCATCTTGAAGAATGGGCCGGGCAGCAGCTAGATAACATGTGTCTGAATGAATGAATTTTTCACATACAAATAATGTAGGCAAATCAACACCCAGGGGATGATCACTCTGTCCCCCGAGCAATAAAGGGCAAGGTGGAAACCACCCACAGGGGGAAAAACCTACAAATCAAGAAAACCTACAATCAAGAAAATCAATATCCTTAATTTACAAACAACTGAAGACAATGCCTATTACCTTCTTCCACTAAGGCAGGCTACATATTCTCTGTCAGTTTGCCGCACTGTGGGGGCTTGTGTGTTGCGATGAGGCTGAAAGCTCTGCCACTGGTATCCCAGATACCAGCAGGGTTACCCATGGTGGACAGGTTTCAGCTGAGCTTCCAGACTAAGACAGACTAGGGAGGAGGCACTGGCGAGCCACTCCCGAAACAACTAGCCACTGAAAACCCTATGAATAGCAAAGAAACACTGTCAGATATAGTGCTGGAAAATGAGTCCCCCAGGTTGGAAGGCACTCAAAAGACTACTGGGGAAGAGTTGCCTCCTCAAAGTAGAGTCTACCTTGATGACGGAAATGGAGTAAAGCCCCAGGGACCTCCATTTGCTGATGTGGCACCACTCAAAATGAGGAGAAACAACTGTAAACATCCATTAATAACTGGAACATGGAATGAACGTAGTATGACTCTAGGAAAACTAGAAATTGTTTAAAGAGAAATGGAGCACATAACATTGACATTCTAGGCATCAGTGAGCTAACATGGACCGGCATGGGCCATTTTGAGTCAGATAATCATATGGTCTACTACGCTGGGAATGATAAATGGGGTTGCATTCATCACCAAAAAAGACATTTCAAGATCTGTCCCGAAATACAATGCTGTCAGTGATAGAATAATATCCATACACCTACAAGGAAGGCCAGTTAATATGACGATCATTCAAATTCATGCACCCACCACTAAGGCCACAAATGAAGAAAGGGAAGATTTCTACCAGCTTCTGCAAACTGAAATAGATCAAACATGCAATCAGGACATACTGATAATCACTGGTGACTGGAATGCAAAGGTTGGAAACCAAGAAGACCACTCAGTAGTTGGAAAATATGATCTTGGTGACAGAAACGAAGCTGCAGATCACATGATAGAATTTTGTCAGACCAATGACCTTTTCGTTGCAAATACATTTTTTCAACAACATAAACGGAGACTATACACATGGACTTCACCAGATGGAACATACAGGAATCAAACTGACTACATATGTGCAAAGAGACGATGGAAAAGCTCGGTACAAAATGTCAAAACAAGACCAGGTGCTGACTGTGGATCAGACCATCAACTTCTCATATGCAAGTTCAAACTGAAGCTGAAGAAAATTAGAACAAGTATACAAGAGCCATGGTATGACCTTGAGTATATCCCACCTGAATTCAGAGACCACTTCAAGAATAGGTTTAATTCATTAGACACAAATGATAAGAGATCAGACGAGCTGTGACATGACATAAAAGATATCATTCAAAAAGGAAGCAAAAAGTTTTTAAAAAGACAAGAAAAAAAGAAAAAACCAAATTACATGTCACCTTGAACATCTAGCAGCTAAAGTAAAAGGAAGACATGACGAAGTTAAGGATCTAAACAGAAGACTTCAAAAGGCAGCTCCAGAAGACAAAAACAGATATTATAATGACGTGTGCAAAGAGCTGGAGGCAGAAAACCAAAAGGGAAGAACATGCTCTGTTTCTCAAGCTTAAGGAAGTGAATTAAAAATTCAAGCCTCGAGTGGCAGTAGTAAAAGATTCTACAGGGAAAATATTAAATGATGCAGAAAACATCAAAAGAAGATAGAAGGAATACAGAGTCATTATACAAAAAAGAATTGGTAGATGACCAACCATTCCAAGAGGTTGCATATGAAGAGGAACCAATGGTATTGAAGGATGAAGTGGAAACTGCCTTGAAAGAACTGGAGAAACACAAGCCTCCAGGAATTGATGGGATACCAATAGAGATGTTTCAACAAACAGATGCAGCACTGAAGGTGTTAACATGTTTATGCCAACAGACTTGGAAAACAGCTACTTGGCCAACTGACTGGAAGAAATCCATATTTGTGCCTATTCCCAAAAAAGGGGATCCAACTGAATGTGCAAACTATCGGACAATATCATTACTATCACACACCAGCAAAATTTTACTAAAGATCATTCAAAGGCAATGGCAGCGGTATATAGACAGGGAATTACCAAAAAGTCAAGTGGAATTCAGAAGAGGGAGGGAAACCAGGGACATCACTGCTGATTAGCCAAAAGTAGAGAATATCAGAAGATGTCTATCTATGTTTTATTGACTATACAAAGGCATTTGACTGTGTGGATCATAATAAATTATGGATAACACTTTGGAAAATGGGAATACCAGAGCACTTAATTGTACTTGTGAGAAATCTGTACATGAACCAGGAGGCAGTTGTTTGAATAGAACAAGGAAACACTGCCTGGTTTAAAGTTGAGAAAAGTGTGCATCAGGGCTGTACACTTTCACCCTATCTCTTCAATTTATATGCTGAGCAAATAATCCAGGAAGCTGGACTTTATGAGGAAGAACGCAGCATCAGAATTGGAGGAAGACTCATTAACAACTTGCGTTATGCAGATGACACAACTCTGCTTGCTGAAAGTGAAGAGGATTTAAAACATTTACTGATGAAGATCAAAGATCACAGGCTTCAATATGGGTTACGACTAAACATCAACAAAACAAAAATCCTTACGACTGGGTCAGCACGCAACTTCACAATAAATGGGAGAAAAGATTGAGGTTGTCCAAGATTTTGCTTTGCTTGGCTTTATAATCAACACCCGCGGAAGCAGCAGTCAAGAAATCATAAGACGCATTGCTCTAGGAAAAACTGTGGCAAAAGATCTCTTTAGAGTGTTGAAAAGTAAAGATGTCACATTGAAGACGAAGGTGCGTCCGACTCATGCCATGGTATTTTCAGTACCATCATATGGTTGTGAAAGCTGGATATTGAACAAGGGAGACAGGAAAAGAATTGATGCTTTTGAATTATGGTGCTGGAGACATCTATTGAATATACCATGGACTGCCAAAAGAACCAACAGATCTGTCCTAGAAGAGGTACAACCAGAGTGCTCCTTGGAAGCAAAAATGGCCAAACTGCGTCTTACATATTTTGGACAGGAGAGATCAATCCCTAGAGAAGGGCATCATGTTTGAGAGAGTGGCAGGTCAATGCAAAAGAGGAAAACCCTCCACCACATGGACTGACACAGTGTCTGCAACAATGCGCTTAAACATAAATAAGATCTTGTGCCTGGCACAGAATCGGGAAGTGTTTTGATCTGCTGTACAGAGGGTCGCCCTGAGTCGGACTCGACTCATCGGCATCTAACAACAAGAACATCTTCTCTGGAGCTGGGATTTAGCTCAGTTGGTAGAGCACCCACTCTGCAGTCTCTGGGGTCACAGGTTTGATTCCCAGTACTGCAAAAATGGGAGAAGGATGTGGCAATCCACTCCCGAGGCAATCCCGAAACAATCAGCTATTGAAAACCCTATGAGAGTCACTATGACTCGGACACGACTCGACAGCACCTAACAACAACAACAATAACAACAATGTGCATTCTCTGCCCAAAGGCTGCCTCACAGAATGCTCCAGAATGCAAAATGTAAAGGCCCTTTGACCAGAAAGTCCGATTTTAGCAATTTATCACCAACATTCAAATTCAGAACTTACAAGTTATGCTGCTGAATGAGGCATGACTTACAGAATGACCTCATCAGGGTGGAGGGGTCCCGTGAACTGTGGCGGGCAGGTCAGAGCCCAGGGCTGGCAGGCGCTAGGGCCGCCAGACAGTGCAGTGCTGGCAGCTCCTTCAGGGTGACACTGGAGGTGGATTTTGTTTCCATATATTTAGGAATTATTGAATCTTTCCATATGAAAATGCATGCTAACAGTGGATAATGGAGGCTACCGACAGTTGACACAGATTTTGCTTTCTTAATCCCAGCACTCAGGGGGCTGAGGGAGGAGATCTCCAGTTCCAGGGTAGCCTGGGCTATGAAGTGAGATACTATCTCAGGGAAAACTTAAAAAAAGAAAGGAAGAAAAAGGAAGGAAAGCAGGAAGACAGGGAGGGAGGGGGAAGAGAGGAGAGAAA